>JAKUCM010005648.1:0-18065 GCA_023374145.1 Lepidium sativum
ACTTTGTGAATTATATACAATTTATTCTTTTGTGATCTAAATTGAGAATAGTGATCGAAGAGGTGCCTTATTATTATATACAATCGTATTTAACAATTCACAAAATCACAAAAATATTATATATAATAGTGATCGATATTGTTTTTTTTATAAACGATCACAAGTTCACAAATTGTTAGACAATATTTTCTTGTGTATTGTGAGTTATTGTTGTTCGATTAATTGATATTCTTTTATCTACTCTACGTGCAAAGTAATGCCACCAAGAGATAGAATTTAACCAAGTGGAACTAAAAATAGAAAAAAAAGTAATTCATGAAATCTCAGTCAATGCTATGTTAAGGTATGTAATGAGAATTCAAAATTCTGGAATTAATGAAACGGTTAGAGATGAGATAAATAGAGGATATGAAAAAGTTGTTGGTATGGAAAGAGATTTATATGAGAAAAGTTTGAGAATGAAAACGTGAAACAACATGAGAAAGTTGATGTTATTAGAGTTTTTCATGAGAATATGAATATTGATGATCCTGGTAATTGGGAGAAAATTGATTAGAAGATGAGAGATTTTTTGGTTGAGAAAGGTCCACCAATAAGACAACAAGCTGATTATCGTCTCCAAAAAGATAATATTGATAGACGTTTCTCTCATTCTGCTTGTATAAGAAAAATGAGTAATTGAGAGGAACACGACAATAGATGGTTAGTTTACTCAAAAGTTAAAGATAAGGTGTTTGTTTTTGCTGTAAATTATTCGATCAAGAAGCAAATCATACTCAATTAGCAAGTACAGTGTATAATGACTGGAAAAGTATTTCACAAAGGCTTAAAGGATATGAAGGTTCTCAAAATCGTATTACTTGCAAAAATCATTGAATAGAGTTAGAGGTGAGATTGCAAAAGAATGAAAATATGGATAAGCATATGCAAGAGGCAATTAAGAAAGAGAAAAAACATTAGAGATGTGATGCTAAGAGTAATTGCAGTGGTTAAGACTCTATCCGAGAGCAACTTAGTGGAGAAAATAAGAAGATTAGTGATCCAAATAGTGGAATTTTTTTTGGCATTTATTAGAATGAATGGAAGCTTTGATCCGGTAATGTAAGAACTTATTTGAAGAATTAATAATGATGAAATCAATTACCATTATCTCAACCATGGTATTCAGAATGAATTAATAGAATTGCTTGCCAATGGGATGATGTTGATTATCTTGGAGAAGATTCAAACTGCAAAGTATTTCTCTGTTATTCTTGATTTGGGTCCTCATGTTAGTCGTAAAGAATAAATGACTTTATTAATTTGAGGTGTGGATTTTTTAGAGAGTTCACCAAAGATTAAGGA
Organism: Lepidium sativum; assembly: GCA_023374145.1. Classification (NCBI taxonomy): domain Eukaryota; kingdom Viridiplantae; phylum Streptophyta; class Magnoliopsida; order Brassicales; family Brassicaceae; genus Lepidium; species Lepidium sativum. The sequence goes on from JAKUCM010005648.1 coordinate 1,345, forward strand.
GTTCTTCTTAATTTTTTGGAAGTCAGAGACAAGACGAGTGTGGGAACTTTAAGACTCTTCAAGATGCATTGATTGATCTTAAGTTTAACATCGGGGATATAAGAGGACAAGATTATGACAATGGAGGAAATATGAAGGGAAAACATAAGGGAGTTCAGAAAAGATTGCTTGATATAAAATTCAAGGACATTATACACTTCATGTGGATGTCATAGTCTTAACCTTTCACTTTGTGATATGACTTCTTCATCCAAAAAAGCTATTTCTTTTTTTGGCATTGTTCACCAGATATATTGTCTATTTGCATCTTCAACCAATAACTAGAATGTGTTTAGGGAAATGATGAATGATATTACTCTTAAACCATTGTCCCAAACTCGTTGGGAAAGTCTTGTTGATAGTGTTAGGGCAATAAGATTTCAAGTTTTGAGGATACGAGTGCATTATTTTTCTTGGCAGAATACAATGATAATCCAGGACATCAAAGTGAAGCTGAGTCTCTTGCAGTAAATGAAGTGCATGGCATTTGAGGGTTTGAATTTTTATCTGGAATGTTAATTTGGTATGATTTGCTTTATGTGGTGAATATAATGAGCAAAAGCTTACAATCAGAGGATATGGATCTTGAGGCAGCTATTTCTCAGTTAGAAGCACTTGTTGTTTATTTGAAAAACTATATAGACACAGGTTTTGAAAAAGCAAAAGCTAAACCTACACAAATTGCTTTTAAGATGTTGATTGAACCAATATTTCCTTCAAAACTGAGATGTTTGATAAAGAAAAAAAGGCAACATGCTGAGAATATTGAGTGGTTTAGCAATATGTCCCAAGAGTGATTAAATGGTTTAAAAATGATATTTATAGAACAATGTCAGGTGGAGAAACTTGATTATCCAAAATTAATAAATGAGTTTGCAGAAAAGAAAGCAAGGAGGGTTATTCTTCAGTGAACAAAAATTCAGATTTTTTTTCAAACAAACTATGATATTACTTTTATATTTTCATGATTTTGAACTGATCAGAAAAAATTTGGGCATCAATTTTTTCATTTGCTTTAGGCATAAAAATACATAGGACTGACATTGAGTTAGCATATACGTATATGAATTGTAGAAGGTCGGTTCGAGTTAGGAGGTAAAAATGTAATAAATGTATTATGCATGTGATAAGAAACACACTAGTAGAAAACAACTCAACTTTGACCATGATGATTATTATAAATTGATCAAAAAATCAGTTGTTATGATTAATTTTTGACCAATATAAATTTCCAACAAATGATTTTTGACCCTTCAATTTTGATCAAAAATTAATCAAAACAATTGTTTTGAACCTATTTATAATTATAATTATGGTTAAAGTTGAGTTGTTTTCTAGTTTATCATCAAAAAGTGGTCATAATATTTTGATAATATATCGAGTGGTTAAAATATTTTAATTATTTAATGTCCAAGTATTTAATCCGTTAAGAATTGATAGATTTTGGTCATAATTATGTTAACTAAACTTTTGGTCTAATTTTTTTGGTTATAATATATCATGTTTTTTTGTAGTGCCATGGTTAGGGGTACATTAAATTGCTAACAATTATTTCACTCTTTCGTGTTAACTCACAATCATACTAACAAACTTTATTTAATGTATTTATTACCATGTTTCGTATCACATGTTACATTTTTACTTGCTAACTCGAACCCACCTTCTACAATTCCTACATATATATGTTAATTACACCTTCTATATATTTATCTGCTAAAAACACACCATCATATATAACATCACATGCGTAATACATTACTTACACTTTACTTTCTAACTCGGAGACACCTTATACAATTCATATACATATGTGCTAATTACACCTCCTACATATTTTTCTCCTTAAACACAACATTAAATATAATGCACATGCATAATACATTATTTACGAATTACCTGCTAGTTTGAACACACCTTATACAATTTATACACGTACCTGCTAATACATTAGATATATGTAACTTATAAAAGTGAACAATATAACATCTAATACAAAGTTAAATGCTAATATGTGTTTGTATTCGTTATGTCTTGAATATATAACATATTGTTCTCAAACTTTTGTTATAAGTGTTATTGGGTAAGACTAACTTTGCATTATAATACAGATTCTAAGACAACACAAACTTCCCATGATTTTTATTTGTCAAATAATTTAGTGGTTTTTAAAACCCTCTCCTACTACTAATGGTAAGAGGTTTGATCCCTGATGTCTTGAAGATTTGTAAAGCGACAAAACTATTGGTCCACAAGCGACTTTCCCATCATTAATGTGAAATATTGTCGTTGAATATGACATATTTGGTCAATAACTTCGGACATATGTTAATGATATAATAGAGGGGTACTTTTTTCATATTATAATTTGTAGGTGTCACTTACTTAATTATAGAAAACCAATTCCATTACCTAATATACACAAACTAGATGGTTATCCAATTTTTTTTTTGTCAACAGCAAATGGTTATCCAATTACATCACTCAGAAATTTATTCTGGTCAAAATCATTGAAAAAGAAAATCAGTTTCCTAATACAAATGTAAATAATGATTTATTCTTTTTATAATTATATAATACTTTGGTGGAATATTTTTTCCAAATAGTATTTAAATTACTTTCAAATTCTATCATAATATTTCTCTTTACAATAGTACAATTCTATTTTTAGTATCATGGCCATAATCAAAAATATTTTTTTTTTTTTCACACTCGTTATAATTAATCGCTGCTATCAATCGCTATGATGTTCTTTTACTCAATAGTAACAATATTTTGAGAGATAGTTGTGAAATATCTTGATAAAATTATGTTATTTAAAACTAAAACATGGTTAAAAATAAAATAAATCATCCCACTTAGAGTTACTAAAATGTCATATACAATGCTTCCTTGCAGCAGTGTACATTATTTTTTTATACCCTTGAATTAATAAAGATCGAATTTTCTTAAACCTAGTCTCGTGAAGCTCTAGCCACTTAACGCGATATTGTTAGTCTTAGCCTCATGTGGATCCCTTTTGGCTCAGTCGTGACACCTTGCTTTATCCAGGAGTTGATCATCACCCTCCTTATTGTTGTCCCTCTCGTTAATCCGAAACCATATTTCTTCACTCAACCAAAATATACTTTCCATGGGCAGATTTTTTTATCTTTTCAAAAGATCTTTCACAACTTCTAAATCATAATTCATGTGTAGTTTCGTTGATCGATGAATTCAAATAGAACTGCTTTAGACTTGTAGATTAGTATATAATTTGAAAAAAAAAAAATTTAATAACCAAAAGTTTTGTAAGTATTACCTGCAAACATTTTTGGATTTAAACGTAGGGTGATTTGCTAGATTAAGGTGAAAGTAATTGTTAATTATTTAAATAGAGAAAATGTTTGAAAATTATTATAATAGTTTTTTCAATTTTATATATACCATTTTGCCCTTTGCTAATGAGTAAAGAAAAAACGTATTTACAAAAATGTCATTAATGAAATATGTTATGTAAGCGATCAGCTCTACTACACTAACGGAGTACAACATAGTAGAGTTGTCATGAATTAAAAATCGTGTATAGTAGAGTTAGAGTTTATGCGTAGTAGAGTTTATTTTCGCGCTTTAATCAACTCTATTACACTAACATAGTGCAATGTAGTAGAGTTAAAATGCGCTTAGTAGAGTTGAAATGAATTAAAAGTCGTGTACAGTAGAGTTAGAGTTCATGTGTAGTAGAGTTGATTTTTGCGCTTTAATCAACTCTACTACACTAACAGAGTGCAGAGTTAAAGTGCGCTTAGTAGAGTTGACATGAATTAAAAGTCTTGTATAGTAGAGTTAGAGTTTATGCGTAGTAGAGTTGATTTTCACGCTTTGATAAACTCTACTACACTAACGGAGTTCAACGTAGTAGAGTTAAAGTGCGCTTAGTAGAGTTGACATGAATTAAAAGTCGTGTAGAGTTAGAGTTTTTGTGTTTTAATCAACTCTACTATACTAACGGAGTGCAACATAGTAGACTTAAAGTGTGTTTAGTAGAGTTAATTTATGCAAAAAATCCATAGAGATAAAAAGTTTAACTAGTAATAGAGTTAAAGAGTGTTTAGTAGAGTTACTGACCTTTGTAGTAGAGTTGATTTTGAAAACCTAGCCTACGTCTGTAGTAGAGTTTAAATTACAAATTTACCCCTCAGTTATGAGCTCATCTGCCGCGCACCTAATTGCTTCCTCCATAAGTGACACCATTGTAGCTCTTTTGCTTCTTTCAAGGTCCTTCATTGTAGTGTTTACTGCCTTTTTCTGTTTGGATCTATGGATCAAATAATTTTGGTTTATGGGATTTGGAGTTTTAAAGAAAGTCGATGGATTTTTTCGGTGGACCAGTCCACTACGGGTGTCAGATCATAAGCATGTGTGAAGATTTAAGGCTCGAAGAATTTATGGAGATAGTTTATGCCGATTTTAGTTTGGATCAACAATGTCATGAGGTAAAACTAAGCTACATGCCAAATGTAATCATTCATTCACTACCACAAGATACTCCCCCTGTAATTGTAAGTAATAAAAGAAAATTGCAAGTGTTTGTACAGCAATTTCATAAAGAAGCAATGCGTCTATCTGTCGAGATTTCCACTAGATCTCGTGTTTCAGTGAGTTTCCCTGAAAAAGGTAACGGTAAAAGTAATGGTAAAGGTAATAGTGATGAGAAATTCCATTGTAATTGGGAGAACTATGGTGTCGGGTATAATAAAGTTGACCCTTTGTGTAATATAGTTGATCCTTCGTCTAGTTTAGATGGCCCTTGTACTAGAGTTGGTCAAAAGTGTGGTGTAGTTGATCCGGTGTTTAGTAAAAGTGGACCAAACAATGAGTGTGTCCCAGAAAATGTGAAACACGAAACTAAATATGCTGAGGACGAAGATGTGAAATTCAAATTCGACTGTTATGATGATATGGATGGTGCAAGCTCAGATGATGAAGATTATATCAGTGTTCGTAGAAAATCGAAGGAAGAAGAGAAGAAAAACCTCTCAGAGAAAGCATTGGGGTTGGATTTGAAGGCTGAGTATTTGGACATAGAAATGTCAGCACTAGCATTGGTTGTTGGGCAACGATACTCATCAAAAACAGAATTCATGGCGAGGCTAAAGATTCTTTCGGCCTTACAGAGGTTTGACTTCGATGTTGTGGCTTCATCAAAGACAGTGTTGGATGTGAAATATTGGGTACCAAACTGTCAGTGGAGAGTGCGAGCTTCACCTGTTGACGACGGTGATTGCTTCTTTTGTCAAAACGTATAGGGGTGAACATAGTTTTTTTTTTACAGAGAGATTAGATCGTGCACAACAAGCGTCTGCTGAAGTCTTAGGACGATTATACATGGAATTCGTAGGTGGAATTGGGTCATTTGTTCTTCCTTGATACGTTGCTGATTCAATGAACAAGCGATTCGGTCTAAAGGTACAAACTTCATATAACGTAATTCGGCATGGTGGAGTTAATCTTCCTTGTAGTAGAGTTAAATGTCGGTATAGTGGAGTTAAAAATATGTAGTATAGTTAATGTGGAAGTAGTAGAGTTAATCGTCCTTCTAGTGGAGTTAAATTAGTCTGTAGTAGAGTTAAGTTCCTCGTAGTGGAGTTAAGGTGGAAATAGTATAGTGGAGTTAATGTAGTCAGTTAAACTTGTATAGTAGAGTTAGACGTCGGTATGGTATGGTGGAGTTAATGTAGTCCGTTAAACTTGTATAGTAGAGTTAGACGTTGGTATGGTATGGTGGAGTTAATTTTTTACGTGGTGGAGTTAATGTGGAAATAGTAGACCTAAGTGTCCTTGTAGTAGAGTTAAATGTCCTCACAGTGGAGTTAAACGTCCTTCAGAGTAGAGTTAACCTCATCATAACTATAATATATACAAATGAAGTACTGGAAAGCACACCGTACTCTAAGCGAAACACGAGCCCTAGCTACATGTACTTCTGAAAGTAGTTTCCAAGAACTTTCATCGTACTTGTTTGTTATTAGAATAGGGAATCCTGAAACCCTAATAAAGCTCGAAGTAGACGGGCAAGATAGATTCAAGTTTCTATTTATCGCCTTTGATGCAAGTATTAGGGGTTTTCTGTACATTAGGAAGGTTTTTGTTGTTGATGGTACCTTTTTGCAAGGGAAGTATAAAGGTAATATACTGCTCCCATGCAAGACGGTAACTTCAACATATTTCCTATGGCTTTCGGTGTTGTTGATGCCGAAAATGACGAATCTTGAGAATGGTGTTTTACACAGCTCAACCGTGTGATCCCTGATGACAGAGAACTTGCCATCATATCAGATAGGCATAAAATCCATTGCTAAAGCCATAAAGAATGTGTATCCACTTTCTTCTCGGGGTATTTTCACCTACCACCTACGTAAGAACATGTTGTAAAATTTAGAGGGGGAAAACCTTTTAATTTGTTCAAGAAATATGCCCCTGTGTTTAGGGTTGATGAGTTCAACACTATATTTGCTCAGATTCAGGCATTAGATCCAAAGCTTCATGCATACTTGATAAAAGTTGACGTGCGGGTGTGGAGTCGAGTTTACTTTCCCAGAAACAGATACAATTTCACTACGTCGAATAATGCAAAATCAATCAACCATGCCTCATCAGAGGCAAAAACTTTCCCCATTGTGCAGCTTGTAGATGCAATTAGGGTGGTGTTAACACGTTGTTTCGCGAAGAAGAAAACAAGGCCACTATCACGTCTATTGTTGTAACAACATCTGTTGAGAAACTCCTAAAGGTAGAGTTAACTCATTTGTAGTGGAGTTAACACTCGTGTAGTAGAGTTAGAACTCATGTAGTCGAGTTAGTACTGCTGTTTGTTCATTCGTATTAGATTTAACCCGTTTGTAGTGGAGTTAACACTCGTGTTGTAAAAATAACACTGCCTTAGTAGAGTTAATTCCTTTATTTTAGAGTTCATTCAGTCTTTGATAGTAGAGTTAACACTGCCTTAGTAGAGTTAACGCATCTGTTGTGGAGTTAACACTCGTGTAGTAGAGTTAACACTGCCTTAGTAGAGTTAATTCCTTCATAGTAGAGTTAACATGTTATTTGTTAAATGACAGACAAGGGTCGAGGAAGCTAGACAGTACAATGTGCAGGACATAGAAGAACACCAGAAGGTTGTTACACGATATGAATCTTCTCATTTGGTCAATTTGACTGAGAATACGTGTTTCTGCAAGCGGTATAATGTCGAAAAAAATTCCTTCTATGCATGTCATTGTCATTGTTGAAGCTTAGAGAAGGCCGACAAAACTTACACATCCATGCTATCACATGACCTTCATGTATAACGCATACTCTGGTAGTATTTTTCGTAGGGATGTTGCAATTCCCGTTCCGTTGGATGTGAGTCGTAAAGTGTGTAATCCGCCACATGTGCGTCAACAACCTGGGAGGCCAAAGAAATCAAGGATAAAGAGTTGGTTAGAGTGTTCACAACCTGCTAAACGTCCAAGGAAAGTTGCAGCTTGTTCTAGATTTAAGCAACTATGTCACAATACCGGTACATGTAGTGAAAACATTCGTTCTTGAATTGTGGAGTTAACTCTTGTAGAAGACTTCCTCCTTATTTAGTAGAGTTAACATCATTGTGGTAGCGTTAATTCATTTTCGATAGAGTTATTTCACGTATGATCTTTCGAATGATAGAGTTAATTCTTGTTCGGTAGAGTTATTCTTTCGACTAGTAAAGTTAATTCTTTCGAATGGTAGAGTAATTGTCATTGTCAATAATACCCAAATACCCTATATATTCATATAAATACTATGATATTGGTCATTCAAGAGTATAAAAGAGTATAAAAGATTGCATATTTGCGATAATATTGGTCATTCAAGAGTATAAAAGATTGCATATTTGCGATTATATGTTTTTAAAACATGTACGATTATACAAATATACTTCTCTAAGACTATGCAAACTAAAACTATACAAATCTTCAAAGCTACTACTCTAAAACTATACAAATCTACCAATCCAGCAAGAGGTCTTGGGAGACTATCATTTGGGCGCCCTTATCACACAATTGTTCCGGTCCTGGATCAGTGTAAGCAATTGCTTCCTCTACTGGAAGTTCCTCTCTGAATTCAATGGCGTATTTCGGCCGAGAGAAGTTGATGTACTCATCAGTAAGACCTTTCGAAGTTGCATCCTAGGGCCAAACACTCGATCATCTTGAGAGCGTACACGCCACAGTCGCCCTGATTGTTTATTTCGTGGTACGCTCTTAAGAATACGAGAAATTTTATATTGAGTTGTGCTAATGTGTGGATGCTTCGCCTCGGCTGAGAAACGTTTAATCATCTTGGGAATCATCACGGCATATAGCTTACTAAAAAAGGAGAAACATGTAAATGGTCTACTATGTGAAAAATAAACTCTACTACACATGTATATGAACTCTACTATATGGTAAATGAACTACACCACAAGGTAAATGAACTCAACTATATGTTATATGAACTCCACTATACATGTATATGAACTCCACTACACATATACATGAACTCTACTACAGGGTAAATGAACTCCACTATATATGTATATCAACTCTACTATATGTTAAGTATATCTACCGCAACTACTAGTGAAACTATGCTAACTTAATTTTACTAACTCTTAGTATACCTCTACTATACTGAATTTGAGTAACTTACTTGCATGAATCTATCACTGTAGCAGCGATGTTGCTAGTTGGGTCGGGATCGTATATGTGAACCCTTCCTTCTAACAGATTAACCTCCTCGGCCACCCAATGCTTATTGTTAATATAATGAGGGATGTAAATCGTATCCACGTCTCTCATCCACTGCTTGTTAGTGGCATAAAAGGTAGGTTTAATGCCTTGGAAGATATCTTTAAACCCATTGGGCCACATGTACTCATCATCATATCCCAAGAAATCCCTTTTGTACGTGTAACACCAAAACGCACAAAATAGCGGATCGAGGAAAACAATCCGAGGACTCCTGTATGGGCTTGGATTTTGCAACAATCATTGCCGAAAAAGATTCATCCCACCCCACATATGTTGTAATAGAAAGAGTAACATAACTCTATCAATCAACAACTTAACTATACTCGTACTAAATGAACTCTACTACAACAAACTTAACACTACCATACATTTATTATTGAACTCTACTATACTTGAACTTGTGTTATCGTGTAGCCACCCATATTGAGGGATAAGCCACCTCTGTTGTGGGGCGATCAAGCGGAAATAAAAATCCGCAATTGGACTCGAGCTACCGTCGACTGTAATGTCCCTACACAATTTGTTAATACAAAAAATTTGTAAATAATCGAAGAATTTGTATGCAACACAACACATAGTCACTTTGTCAAGGGGAAATGGATACTTAAAATTCATGCAACATAGAGTCGCGTAGCCGTAGTATTTTTATTTTAGAAATTGGCCCAAAAGGATCATAGACACGAAGAAAATGAACCACATTCTTATGAATCCTCTTGAAAATAGAACAACCTAAGAAAGGGGGACTAATGTTCCTCATATTTTGTCGGTTTTGAGCTTATTATTATAGTTATATTTGGGAAATTCGTCTATTTTTTATTGAGATTTCAGGTTATAAAATGAACGACTTGGTTTCTGAAAAGATTGATTCATCATCCAAAAGATTGATTAATCAACCAAGGATCGATCGATCAAAGCTTTTCGCAGATACCTAATTTCGCAATTTTCAGCTCTTGTTTTGGGCCCTATAAATACTCTTTTCCTATTTTTATTTTAGAGCAGTCTTTGAGTTGTGAGAGACGAATTTTACAGAGTTTTAAGAGTTTGTAAGCTAGGAAGAAGATCTCTTCATACTTGAGAAGAATTTATGAATCCTCTTTATTTTCGTTGAAGCTAAACGATAAAGCCTATCTGTAATCTGAAACCAACGAGAGTTAGGACCTGTAGATTATTAGTAGAAGGGTAGATTCAACGAGAGTTGGGTTACCTTTATTTATGTTCAAGCCGAGAATAAGATTATAGTAGTTCCTGAATAGTTTCCCTGACAAGAATTCTAACTCCCGAATGAATACCCGACATCCGATTACTTTAGTTATTTGATTACAATCACATTAAAGTTGTTAGAATTCACTTCCTTCATTCGATTGATATAGATTGCGATTCAATAGAAATTGAGAGTGTAACTTGGTTCTCTAAGGAATTTGATCCCTAAGTACTATTATGTTTGATGTGCACTTACAATAGGATATAGGGTTAAAAGTCGTAGTATCAGGGACACCTGTAAGAAGAAAAAAAAATGATAAATGAACTCTACTATACTTGTAAATCAACTCCATTGTACTTGAAAATGAACTCTACTATACTTGTAAATGAACTTCACTATAAGGTAAATGAACTCTATTATGCGGTAAATTAATTATACTATTACTTCACTATAAAGTAAATGAACTCTACCATACGGGTAAATGAACTCCACTACATTTGAAATGAAATCCACTACATTTGAAATGAACTCCACTACATTTGAAATGAACTATATCATGCTGTAAATGTACTCTACCTGGTTCGCAGCGAGTACTCGTGTCCGAGTCTCTTTCGGTAACACGTCTCCCATACAGATTACCTCTCCCTATGTTTGTTTACCCTTTTAGGAGAATCCACCAGGTTTATGATGCCAAGTTATGACATTTGCCAAATTATGTGTTTCTTCTTTCAACTATTCTTCTCACTCTGGGTTCCTAACAACCCGTGATAACGGACTGAGAGGGTCGGATGTCTCCTGACTCTTAATAACCAATTTATTCTACAAAATATATATAAAATTTCAACTCTATCAGAAAGACTTATTAAACAGAATTATCAACTCTATCAAAAAGACTTAATAAACACGGGTTTACCTAGTTGGGTGGGACGGTATGTTTCGTGCTGGCTTGGGACACTTGGGTGTCATCGAGGTGAGAATCTGGTGTTAGCCTAATTTTGTTACGGACAACCTGAACCTGCACTTGGTGTTTTCTCCGAGTTCGAGTCCACTAAGCTAGGTCGCTCCCAAAGAGGGTCTGCGAAGAGTAGCTCTACTATGTCAGTTTGAGAGTTGGTAGAGTTGCTAATAGTGGTAGAGTTCATTTTTATGGTTTGGTAGAGATGTATTAATCACATGAATTGTTTGGTTAAGTTACACATATCTCGACCAAACCATATATAAGCTCTACAAAAATTAACAACCCACAATTTTATGTTTATATGATGTTTGTAAAAATATGTATTTAATGTTATCAATTCAGTGTTTGTACATAGGGTAAATCAATCAGAGTAAGTCTCATTCAAATAGAGGCTTACGTACGATTTAAGATCCACATCTTTAGGGGAAACTTTGTGCTATGTATTGCCTTCTATGTCTACAACACGATTCACAGGCTCAAAACTTCAATGTGGTAGAGTTTTTTGACCTCCACCCTTATCCCCATTCTCAGCCTTTTTGTTCTCCAAGGTATAAACAACAGGTTGCGCCCTTGTCTCCTCCACTCTAAGAATCCTCTCAAGCATGGTTGTATTGTATGAGGTGTTACGCTCCAGCCTAAAAACACGGTCAACAAGCATGTACATATCTGTCCTGGTTTCCAGTCTGGTCTTGTCTAGACGATATAGATGATCAGTAAACACATTTTGATCGTGTCTCATCCCTTCGAAGGTTTTGGTTAAACTTCTAAGAGTGTCAAGCAAAGCACTCGACTCCTCTTCCTTCTATTTTTTATTTTTTACAACTCTCACCACATCCTTCAAGGTAGTGGAGTCATCTCTCTCTTTCTTCCTTTTGTTTTTTCTCCTTATGTTTGACCACATCCTTCTATTTTTTCTTCTCTTTCACTTTCTTCACCTCCTCATTTGAATGAGCACTACGCTTGCTCAGCCTCTCCTCGACATAAGCATCTATCTTCCTCTTATTACTCATGTCCCAGACAAATTCATCTAGACTAAAGACAAGTATGTCTCCAAGCATGGTGTCCACTTTGAGATCTGCAATATCATCTAGCCATAGAGACATTATCTCCAGAGGCTTTTTAGTTAGCTTCTTAAGACGTACATGGTAGACGATAAGATGCAATTTATTAAACATAAATGAACTCTACTAAACCAGCAATCAACTCTACTACACATAAATGAACTCCACTAAATTGTCAAAATAAACTCTATAAAACTGGACTATGCTACATGTAAATAAAATCTACTACACATAAACGAACTGTACTAAACTGAACTCTACTACACATAAATGAACTCTACTAATACATGAAGTCTACTATACTTAACAGAACTCTACTACACCAAAATAAAAAGGCCACTAGTCCACTCTATCAATCACCTAAACCAACTCTACTATGAAAGCAATTTACCGTTCCATCCGAAGTGTTTCGTTGCTCCAACTTCACAATTTCCTCGGTTTCGATGACTTGTTTTTTTATTATTCTCCATCGTAGAATGGGAACGTCACTTTTTCTTTGATCTCAAAATATACCAGCTAATATGGGGATATAATCAAATACACATATGAGAACTGAGTGCACAAACCCATGTAGAGTGTAAGTGCCCTTTTTATAGGCTGCACTTTTTATCGATTTCATCAGTTCCTGAAACACCACTCTTCCCCATTGATGCCTCTCCAACTTCTCAAAATCTGCAACCAACTTAGCAGAACTAGAAGGAATTCTACTATTTACGTGACAATTATAATTCCCTACATGCAAAACCACTAGCAAGCCTACCATCTTCTTCTTCTCGAAAGACCACCCTGTACATCTCCCCAACACCTCTTTCAACTCTACCCATGTAGGGCCTTCACCAACCCCTAAACCCATTTCTTCCCAATGCTCTATGTGGGCAGTATTTACCACATTAGAAGACTCATCAAAATTCTCGCAATTAATCTGCGTGATTTCCGCAAACTCGTGTAGATAAAACCTCGTAGGCCGAGATCCAAACAACAACCTATTTGTGAATTTACCATCTAGTTTACCATTTATTTTACGACAAGGATCGTAACAAATTTGATGAAAGTGATGATCTGAGTAGTGGAAATGATAGTGATGATCTGAGTAGTGGAAATGATAGTAATGGTGAATAATAGATGATTCCAAATAGTTTCTACTCGGGTGAATTTTGTAATTTTGCATTTCCGACATGGACAAAACCTCTTACCCGATTCAACCGTGATTTCGGTTTGAAATTTGATTAATTTTACAACTACAAATAAAATACGATTAATTTACAACATATGTACCTAACCATAAATATCTAATTTGAAATTTCGTCCTTTAATAGTTGTAAACTAGTTAGTCGTAAAAGAGTTGCAAAGTAGAGACGTTTTAACAATGAAATTTGAAATTTAACAACGCCTTTACAACATAATTTAGAATTTTATTTAAACCTTTTACATAACACAAAAAACGTGTTTACCTAATTTCATATTTCATTTTTAATTCGATGTAAAAGATTGAGGTCGTAAAAGAGTTGCAATTTAGGGACTAATTAACAACGAAATGTATTAGAAATGGCAAAACGTTGTCAAAACGTCGTAAAATCTCAACTCGTTTACAACAAAAAATTTCGTTGTCTCTTTACAACTCCTTTACGACGAAATCTCCGAACATCGTAAAGGAGATGCAGAAACCTCCCAATTTTACAACGTCCCAAAAATGTTGTAAAATTTGGTCCCTAAACTAATGTTCTCTTGTAGTGGCGAGCTTCAGAAAAACGCCTAGGCAAGAGTTCTCCTTTATATCTACGTATGCATCCTCACCAATACACTTGATCATATTATCAATGTTTTTAAGAATATAGTAATGGTTAATACTTTAGTTCTTCATCACCGGAAGACCGTGTCTGAAAAGCTTCTCCGGGTACTTCTTTTCAGCCATATCTAAAGATGAAAAAAAAACGATAAACATTGAAAACCCAACTCCACTATACCCAAATAAACTCTACTACATACAACATATCTCTACCAAAATCATCGTAATCCTCAATCCACTCTACTACACTTCACCCTAACTCTACCAAACATAACTTTATCAACTCTACTACATGGAATTCAACTATACCATAGTACAACCTACCTCTACCAAACGTTAGACTAACTCTATTACAATTAGCCTGTCTCTACTACACTTCACCCTAACTCTACTACATGGAATCCAACTCTACCACACTACAACCTACCTCTACCAAACGTCAGACTAACTCTACTACACTACAACCTACCTCTACCAAACGTCAGACTAACTCTACTATACTAAGCCTAAATCTACCACACTTCACCCTAACTCTCTCAATCAAAACCCTCATAACTAGTTGCGAACTATATCACATTGGCTCAGACCCGGGACGAACTCTACTTGACAAACACACAAGAAGAAGATGAAGAACAAAAACCCAAATGTCGCAAAATCGAGAAACCCAAATGTCGCAAAATCGAGAAACCCAAATGTTGCGAAAACGACAAACCCAAATGTCGCCGGGAAAAAGAAGAAAATGAAGAAGATGAGAAGAAGATAAAGAAGAAAAGAAAAAACTTACCTTTGATAAAGAAGACGAGTAAAAAGAAGAAGACGACGAGTAAAAAGAAGAAGAAGAAGAAGAAAACAATGAAGAAGAAAACAACGAAGAAGATCACGTCGACAATGAGTAAGACGACAAAGACGATGATTAAGACGACAAAGAAAATAAAGAGATGAAAACGACGGTTAGGTTTCTTTTGTGAAATGCTTTACCTGAGAAGAAAAAATAAAAAGAAGAAAGTTATGTTTTTGTTTCAAAGGTGTAATCGTATTTACACTTTTTATTTTTTTTTCAGCAATTCTTTCTTTAAACATATGCATACATGAAGACGTCTTACTTTTTAACCCCACTAAATGTGTGCAACTGATTATGAAAAGCTGGAGTTTGTTGTAAACAATACTCCATAAAAGTTCATGTGTCTCCATACAATCATGTAACTCTTTTCCAATATTACAAATTAACTAAGATAATAACAGATCTAATTAAAAAAAATACAACTTGCTCAATTGCTTCTTTTTATATCTTTTCCGTATTAATTTTCATTTAAGATCCAAATAATAACAACTAACTTTAACTGAATGTAAAATCTGGTTAAAAAAATTTTATATGTAGAATCTAACTAAATTATTCAAATTCAAATGGTATCAAGGGAATGTGACTGAATTTGTAGATTTATTTTGTCAAAAGTTAGATCGATAAAACTTAATCCATTGTCAATTCCCTCAAAGTATCCCTAACAAAATAACTACTTACTATTAAAAATTAAATAATAATATCTCATTAAAATTAAATCATCATAAACATATGAATATTTGGAAACTCATTCTGGTTTTGGTTGTATCTTTTTAGATTTCGAATTTTTGGTTCCTCTAATTTAATATTCATTATATATTTTTTGGGTCTAAGTCGGATTTAATTCAAATAGTTTATCCATATTTATATACACAAATAAGAATTCGAAGATAATCCAAAATATTAATATACTCAATCAAAAATAATTAGGTTCTCGAAAGAGGTCTAGATTTATTTGGAATTATTATTTTTAATTAATTGTATATTATATTAAACAAATTTATCAAAACTTGATAGAAGTAAATAGTGTTAGTAAGTAGAAAATATATAAAATAAAAGAAAAAATTACCCAAAAGTCCTCAAATGCTCCTTATCAAAACAAAAAACAAATCAGTTAAATGTAACTGGTAACATCACAAAAAATATTTGAGGAATGCGAAAACAACTCATATTGCGCCAATACGAGTTACTACCTTAGTTGGAATGATGTATCTAAATGGTAACACAATTCAAAAATTCAGTTGGATTCAAGTGGATTCTATAATTCGACTGTTACCATTTATACCTACAACAATTTCACAATTTTATAATGTTTTTTTATTTAAAATTTAACTAATATTAAATAAAGAATTAATTAATTATAAATAACAAATTAAGTATTTCTTCATTAAATAAAGATATTTAAGACCCATATGGATTTCAATCAAATTTTTTTAAACAATTAAATTTTGATTTCACTCGCTTAATTTATATTCAATCATATTTTCTAGATTGAACTCGGTTCAATATAGATCAAATATGATTTGATTATGGTAATTTGTTAAAGTTCAAAATTTATGTGAACTATTAGATTTTGATCGGATTCGAATTTATGTTTTCAATATTAAACAAATTAAGATTTAGTAAAAATTGTCTAAGAAAATTTGAATATTTTGGATCTCTTGTTCAAAAAATGAATAATATTATAATCATAATTATAATTATGAATTTATAATTACAACTATGAGTTTATAATTATAATTTTATATTTTTAAATATTAAATATTTTATTTAATTTTTAAACAAATTTTAGGTATATAATTGTATTTCATGTATTTTGGATATTTGAAATAGTTTTCGGTATTATCAAAAGTTCAGATTTGGTTTTTCAGGTATATGCATCTAGGTTCTATTCAAATATTTTGTCAATTCTTGTTCGATTTGATACCTTCTATTTTATATTGGGTTTACTTCGGTTTTATTAATCATATTTAAATTTATTTTCTTACAAACTAAAATTTTGAAATTCTATAAAATTCAGCCAAATTCCCTTATTAATATTTG
>JAKUCM010005649.1:0-39401 GCA_023374145.1 Lepidium sativum
AAAAGGAGACAAGATAGTGTGTGCGCTTAAGATGGTACTAGTTTAATCAAGAAATATGATATAAAAAGAGTTTAAGTCAACAAGAAAGAGTTACGAACGAAAGATGGTTACAGAGTGGTTTTCCTATCAAGGTTTTAGTGAGAGTTTTCTTTATTCTTTCTTGAGTGTATTCTTAGAGAGAGAGAGTGATTTTCTAACACACATATATGTAACTCTTGATTATAGTGAAGTGCCTGTGAGTGGATCTACTCACCAAGACGTACCACGACAATGTTTGTCGTGGGCAGTGGCGTACCTATTAACAAAAAAAGATTTGCGTAGGACCCCCAAAATATTAAAATTTATGGGCCCCCCTAATACCAAAAATTTAAGATAGCAAAATGGTTAAGATCCTTTAATTTAATTGTAATGTCATGGTTCAAGTCCTAATGGGGAATAATGTAAATTTTTCTTTTAAAATTTATTGTAAAAATATCTTGTATGTATGTGTAAAAACCCAAAAAGAAAATTGTTAGTTTTTTTTTAAAAATGAAAATTTCTAAAAAACTAAAACATGAATTGTTAATTAGATTTGAAAAATAGAAAATTAAAGAATAGTTATTCCAAAAGGAAAAGGAAAAAAGAAAAGAAAAAAAGAAATGGAAATTCATAATACAAGAGAAAAAAGAAAAACCTAAACTATAAATAGTTGTTCAAGGTTTACCATGATTTACACATTATCAAACTACAAACAAGCTTTTCATCTCGTTTGTTCTTTTGAGCTAATCCAATATTTTACTTTATCTTCTTAATTGTAAGTTGTTCAACTTTTTTATAATTCTTCTAAATAGCTTTTATATAATAATTATTTTTTATAAATTTTAGAAACATGTCTTCAAGAAAGTATCCATCAGGAGCGCAAAAAAGACAAAAGAAAAATAAAGATGACGCATTTGTGAAATCACAGGCAGGTTCTTTAATCAAGTTTCTTACAAAACCTGAAAGTTCTAGTGATTTTGTGGAGGTTAATGAACAAAAGGAGGATGAGAATATCAACCAAAAAGAGGATGAGAATGTTAACATAGAAGATGATGAAAATCTCAATACAGAGGAAGAAGGGACACAAGTGAATATAGATGGGAAAAATGCTGATTTTACAGAGCATGATAGACTTCTTGATATATATGATCCTGGAAATTGGGGAGAAATTGATTATGGATTAAGACTTATTATGGTTAGAAAAGGTCATGCAACTAGATATGCAATTGATTTCAACTTTCCAAGAGATAAGACTAATGGTAAACATTTCTCCCACGCATATTATCTCATAAAGAGAGCTTTAAAATAAATTATTTCAACCAAGTCATGGATCAAGCTCTCTATTCTCTCAAGACAAGGTTTGAGCAATTTCAAAAGCACGAACAAACCTTTGGTTTCCTATTTGATTTAGAGAAAGTGAAGTCAGTAAGTGATGATAACTTGAAGACATCTTGTACCAATCTTGAAGTATTTTCAAAACATGGAAATCATTCAGATGTTATAGGAGATAAGTTGTATTTTGAATTAACATTTCTGAAAGATGTTTTGCCAGAGGAATGCAAGAAACCCGTTGAAGTGTTGAACTACTTGAAAGGAATGGAAGATTGTTATCCAAACTCATGGATTGCTTATCGGATTTTGTTAACGATTCCAGTTTCAGTTGCTTTAGCTGAAATTTTTTTTCAAAAATTAAAGTTGATAAATTCTTATTTACGATCAACTATGTCACAAGAAATACTAAATGATTTAGCAATCATATCTATAGAAAAAGACCTAGTTAGAAATTTAGATTATGAGAATTTGGTAAAAGATTTTATTGAAACAGAAGGAAGAAAAATTATGTCTTAATCGTTTGTTTTTTAAAATTCTGTTTTGGTTTATCAATATAATTTTTTTTATTATATTATATTATAAATGGCCCATTTTACTAAAGTTCGTCTTATGCCTCTCTAAGGCTAGACACGGCACTGGCCGTGGGAACTTGTAAACCACCGTATTTTTTTCTGTTCTTATTTTCTGCAATACAATCACAACATACAAACAACATTAACAGAGAAATCACATAGCACAAAATTTAAATCGGTCAGATTTACTAAAAATGGTATCAGAGCTTAGGCTTTAAGCTCACATGTTCTTGGAGGAAGTTTATGTTTGTGAAGTTTTGGTTCTATTTATTGTGCGGGTGTGTTGAGTGTTCTATTTGGTGTCTACACATAACATGGAACCAATGCATGGAAAATTTGAAGTAAGGGAGTTTGATGATGAAGGTGACTTTTCTCTATGGAAGCACAAGATTCTTGCACAACTTGAAATCATGGGACTTGATGATGCTCTTATACCAACATATTTGTCGGATATGTTGTTGGATTTAGCGAGGTTTGAGAGAGATAAAGCTACAATTGAAGACAAGTTTGTTGTATCCATGAGAGATCCAAAATGGCATGACAAAAACAGAAGAGCAAGAATATTTTGAGCATGAGCTTAGCAAACTACATTTTTAGGAAAGTGGTGAAAGAATGAAACCCTTATGACATGTGGATGGCTTTAGAAAATGAATAGCAGGTAAAAACACTTCTGCATAGATTCAATCTTAAGCAAAAATTTTACAGTTTCAAAATGGATGAAGGAAAATGTTTGGATAAAAACCTTGATGATTTTAACAAGTTAATCTTGGATTTGGAGAGTGTTCATGTTGAAATGAGTGATGAAGACAGAGCTGCAATTCTCATCAACAGCTTGCGAAAACAATTTGAGAGCATGGTGTACACTATGAAGTATAGTTGTGGGAGAGACACAATATTTATTAAGGATCTCATAAGTTCAACATATTCCATAGAGATGAAGCTCAAGGAAAAGGGAATATATAAGTTGAAGTCCGATGTTGAAAGATTATTCATTCAATAGAGAGGTAGAACTAAGAAAAGGTCATAGTCTAAGGGAAAGCTCACAAAATATCATTCAATAAGGGAATTCACATATAAAGGAACCGCTTGAATATGTGCATTCAGACTTATGGGGATCATCTACTGTCACACCCATTTTGGCTAAGCATCAATATCACATGCCATTTGTTGATGATTTTTCAAGAAAGGTGTGGTTAAGTTTTCTAAAAACTAAAGATGAGGCATATGTGATTTTTGTAAAATGGAAGGAGCTTACTGAAAATCAATGTGGTAAACGACTGAAAGCTCTAAGAACAGAAAATGGTCTGGAGTATTGTAATAAATATTTTGAAGATTATTGCAAGAAACATGATGTGAGGAGACACAAGACATGTCCCTACACTCCACAACGAAAAAGAGTTGCTGAAAGGTTGAATATAATTATCTTTGAGAAGGTTATAACCTTGTTATCGGAAACTGGTTTAGGAGAAACCTTCTGTGTAAAGACATCATCTACCATGGTTTATATGATAAAAAAAACCCTATCAAGCCATTGAATTTCAGAATTCCAGAGGAGGTTTGGTTTGGGAGAAAACCGGAGTATTCTCATATGAGAAGGTTTGGTTTCTTGGCATATTATTATGTCAATCAAGGGAAACTGAAACCTAAGGCAAAGAGGGAGTTTTTTTATGGGGTATCCACAAATAGTAAAGAGATAAGGAATCTAGAGTATTCATTACACGTGATGTTACTTTCTGTGAGAATGTTATCTTCAAGGATATTGGAAGGGTTCAAACAAATGACAACCAAATGGAGGGAACAAAGAAGAATAAAAAGGTTTCATTCATCCTCCCAAATGATCAAACAAATGACAAGTATGCTGGTACATCGATAGAATTTGATGGTGATGGTGGAGCTATTCAAGAAAGAAATTTTCTAGAAAAGGATGAGATGGTACTGGAGAAGAAAACCAAGCAGATTTATGGAAAGTAACATTTTTTATTATGCATTAATCGTTGCTCAAATGATAGAGGATGGAGAACCTAGTAAAAAAAAAAAAAAAAAAAAAAAAAAAAAAAAAAAAAAAAAAATAGTTGCTATGAAAGAAGAGATGGACTCGTTGCACCAAAAACGACACTTAGAATCTCATCGCCCATGGAGAAAATGAGAAGAAAATCAGCTGTAAATGATTTTCAAATTCAAGCCAGGTATTTTGGGTGTCTAGGGTCCACGTTGCACGGCGAGGTTAGTGACAAAAGATTTCTCACAAATCAAAGGGATTAACTATCATGAAATATTCTCACCGGTGGTTAAGCATGTTACCATTCGATTAATGTTGTCTATGGTGGTTGAACTAGACATGTATGTTACCATTTGACCCATACATGTATTTCAAAAAGTACATATGAGATAATTACATATATCTACTATTATATGTAGATGATTTGCTAGTTGCTGCTAAGGATATCAAGGAAATAAATCGACTTAAGAAAATAATGAACATATAATTCAAAATAAAAGACTTAGGAGCTGCAAGAAGGATTCTAGGAATGTATATTCTTAGAGACAAAAACAGAGGTGTATTGAAGTTGTTTCAAAGTTAATATCTTAGAAAGGTGATATGATCATGGAAAACAAAAAGGAAGCTAAGGAGAAGTTGGAGCTAAGCAATGAAGATCACGAGAAAGCTTTGGAGATTCCAGTCGGTCCAATTACAAGATCACGGGCTAAACAAATCAATGATAACATTTATGGATTTATTCAAGGCCTTTTGGACAAAGAACAACATAAGAAATCCATTAGACTTTATACTTGCCAAGTCCAAACCACTTTGAACCTTCTACAAGTCCAAGAGAAGTCCTAAATCAAGTCTTAAAGTTCAGCCCATGAATAGTGACGAATTTGGAAGACTAAAAGATATTTTGGAGGCCAAAAGTTCAAGAGTCCTTCTCATTCAAGTCATAGTAAATCGTGACATTTACTTGTCATTTACTTAGTAGTCTTTACTCTTTATATTTAAGACATTCAATAAGTTTAGAGGAATCTAGAGAGTCTTTTCTCTTCTATAAACTCATGTAATTCTCATTTGTGAGAATTCAACTTTTTATCAATAAATTTGATAGTGATTTTCTTTTTGTTCTTTGTGAACTTTTCGATCTTTCTTGGTGTGTCATATCCAAGGGATCAAACTGGTTTATCAAGTGATTTCCATCACACTTGTGTGACCATTCCTAGCCATTGGCGTGAAGGGGCGAGTCGAAATAACAACAATCTTTGGTTTAATATACTAAAGGTGGGGGCTACTCGAGTCAACATTCCGTGCTTCCACCACCTTGCTTAATTGAAGGCGAGTTGAAACAACAACAATCTTAAGTTTGATATACCTAAGGTGGGGGTTACTCAAATTCTTTGAAGACCAAGGACTATCCTTACAACTTGCACTGACGATTCCTTCGGGATTCCTCGTCATTTGGTATCAGAGCACACTTCCAAGTTAGCTAATCTTTTCATTTTTATCTTTCCAACTTTTATCTTTTCATATTTTCTTCTTAATTAATTAAAGAAAAAAAAAGCAAGAAAAAAGAGAAAAAAAACAAGAAAAAAAGGAAAAAAAAAGAAAAAAAAACTCTTCATCTTCTATTATTTATATAAAAAAAAAGATCTTGTTCGTTGTTTGTTTGTGTACCAAGATCTATCTAATACTTTGAGTTGTGTGATACTTGTTAGGTCATTGACCCTTGGGGAAAACAAATCAAAGAGTGTCTGATTAGTTTTGTAAGAACATTTTTAGATTCAAAAAGAGAGGAAAAAAGCGTAAGGTTGTGATAACATTTGAGAGAAAAGCCAATAATTTGAGGGAAACACTTGTGTGTCAAACACTTGAGAGATTGTGAGGCATTTTTCTATTAACAAATCTTTTTTACAGGTTCTACGTATGTCAAACGACAATAACGACAATCCTGAGGGTGAGCAATTACAAGCAATTCCAAATCTCCAAATTCAAGCTTTGATGGGAGAGATGACCCGTTTGTTGTGAGTTGAGATGGAAGCCGTCAATGAACGTTTGGATCAAGTTCAAAATGAGATAGCACTTAGGCAACAACATCGGCTGCCTAACGTACAAGGAGATCCACCACCGGCGGAAGTACAAAGAGG
Source organism: Lepidium sativum (assembly GCA_023374145.1). Classification (NCBI taxonomy): domain Eukaryota; kingdom Viridiplantae; phylum Streptophyta; class Magnoliopsida; order Brassicales; family Brassicaceae; genus Lepidium; species Lepidium sativum. The sequence goes on from JAKUCM010005649.1 coordinate 6,057, forward strand.
CGGTGTTGACTACTATGGTCGAGATGGACACTCATCTACCTCGAGTTGAAGGAGACCTAGACGAGCTAGGGAAGAAAGAGGTCGGGCTGAAGATAATTTAGGGGGACTTAAGCTGAAAATTCCATCATTTCAAGGAAAGAACGATCCAGATGCCTATCTCGAATGGGAGAAAAAGATTGAACTCATTTTTAATTGTCAAAACTATTCTGAGCTCAACAAGGTACGAGTTGCAGCCACTGAATTTTATGATTATGCTATTAATTGGTGGGATCAAGTGGTGACAAACAGGAGAAGAAATAGAGAAAGACCCATTGAGACTTAGGAAGACATGAAAACCTTGATGAGACGACGGTTTGTTCCTAGTCACTATCACCGAAAGTTACATAAAAAAATTAGGAGATTGGTGCAAGGCAACCGAAGTGTGGAGGAATATTTTCAAGAGATGGAAATACTTATGATGAGAGCCGGTATAGACGAAGATCGTGAGGCTACCATGACCAGATTTCTTAGTGGTTTAAATCGTGAGATCCAAGACCGAGTAGAGATGCAACACTATGTGGAATTGGAAGATATGTTGCATAAGGCTATCTTGGTGGAGCAGCAACTCAAGAGGAAGGGTAGCACATGTCAAAATTATGGTATAATTTCTAGTACTCAACGTCCTAGCTACTCACGCGAAAACAAAAGTGTTCCAAAGCCAAAGTTTGAATCCAAGCCGAATACTAGCCGACAAGAGGTCAAAGGTAAAGCTGAACCCTCTTCTACAAGAAATCGTGATGTGCAATGTTTTAAGTGTCATGGCAGGGGATATTATGCAAATGAATGCTCAAACAAGAGGGCCATAATACTTAGAGTCAATGGAGAGTACGAAACCGAGGAAGAAGTGGTTTCAGATTCTATGTCATCTCAAGATGAGCTAAAGTTACCTGCAACCAAAGGTGATCTTTTGGTAGCTAGAAGGTCATTGAGTGTGCAAGGTAAACTAGAGGAAAACTATGAGTGACTCAAACACAAAACACCAAAAAGAGAGTGAGATTGAGAGAGAAACACAAAAAAATAGTGAGCTTAAGAGTGAAACACACAAAGAGAGAAAAGAGAGAAAACACCAAAATTTCTTTGTGAGGTCAAGTGAGATAAAGAGAGCTTTGGTTTCACATCAGCCTATATTTGTACTTATGTACAAAGAGGTCTTTATGAGTTCTACTAACCTTGACCCCGGTTTGCCTAGTGGTGTTTATTCTTTGTTGCAGGATTTTGGAGATGTATTTTCGGATGAGAACCCTAGTGGTTTACCTCCAATCCGAGGGATTGATCATCAAATAGACTTTGTACCCGGAGCATCCATTCCAAACCGTCCAGCCTATATAACCAATCCGGAAGAGACAAAGGAGTTGCAAAGGCAAGTGAGTGAGCTGATGGAGAAAGGATATATCCGTGAGAGCATGAGTCCATGTGTCGTGCCCGTTTTAGTAGTTCCTAAGAAGGATGAAACTTGGCGCATGTGTGTTGATTGTAGATCCATCAATAATATCACGGTAAAATATAGACACCCAATTCCTCGCTTAGATGATATGTTAGATGAGCTGCATGGTTCTTGTGTCTTTTCTAAAGTTGATCTTAAGAGTGGATATCACCAAATTCAAATGAAAGAGGGTGATGAATGGAAAACAGCTTTTAAAATAAAACATGGTCTTTATGAGTGGTTAGTCATGCCTTTTGGATTAACTAATGCACCAGCACGTTCATGAGGTTAATGAACCATGTTTTGAGAAATTTTATTGGTTTGTTTGTAGTTGTCTACTTTGATGATATTCTGGTTTTTAGCAAAAGTTTGGAAGAGCACAATGAGCATTTGAAATCGGTTTTAGGTGTACTAAGAAAAGAAAAGCTATATGCTAACTTGAAAAAGTGTACCTTTTGTTTGGATAACCTTGTGTTTCTAGGTTTTGTTGTAATTGCACAGGGCGTTCAAGTAGATGAGGAGAAAGTGAAAGCAATCCGAGAATGGCCAAGTCCTAAAACCGTAGGAGAAGTTCAAAGTTTTCATGGCCTTGCTGGATTCTATAGACGGGTTGTTTGTGATTTTAGCACTATTGCTGCCCCACTTACTGAAGTGATCAAGAAAGATGTTGGATTCAAATGGGGAGAAGCTCAAGAGAATGCGTCCAAACAACTTGAGGAGAAACTCACCAATGCACCACTTTTATCTTTGCCTAACTTTCTTAAAACATTTGAGATTGAATGTGATGCATCAGGTGCAGACATTGGAGCTGTGCTTATGCAAGAGAAGAAGCTAATCGCTTACTTTAGTGAGAAGTTTGGAGGAGCAACTCTAAACTATCCAACTTATGACAAGGAGTTGTATGCTTTGGTTAGAGCTTTGCAAACATGGCAGCACTATCTTTGGCCAAATGAGTCTGTGATTCATACGGATCATGAGTCTTTGAAACATTGGAAGGGTCAACATAAACTAAATAAACGACATGCTCGTTGGATGGAGTTTATAGAAACGTTTCCTTATGTCATACGGTATAAGCAAGGAAAAGAAAACGTTGTGGCTGATGCGTTATCAAGAAGATATGCACTAATATCTACTCTCGATGCTAAGGTTCTTGGTTTTGAGCACATTAAAGAGTTATATGAAACTGACCTTGACTTTCAAGAAGTGTTTAGGAATTGTGTGAAGCATGCGTATGAAAAGTTTTATCTTCATGAGGGTTTTCTATTCTTTGAAAATAAATTGTTCATTCCTAATTGTTCTTTGAGAGATCTTTTGGTTAGGGAATCACATGGAGGAGGTCTTATGGGACATTTTGGCGTCTTCAAGATCATGGCTGTTCTAAAAGAACATTTCCATTGGCCGCATATGAAAAGAGATGTGGAACGAATTTGTGCAAGGTGTGTTACTTGTAAGCAAGCTAATTCTAAAGTCCAACATCAAGGTATGTATCTCCCATTGCCTATTCCGAGTGAACCATGGACTGATATCTCAATGGACTTTGTCCTTGGGTTGCCTAGAACTAAGAGAAGTATGGATTCTATCTTTGTGGTAGTAGACCGATTTTCTAAGATGACACATTTCATTCCTTGTCACAAATATGATGATGCTACATTTGTTGCTGATTTGTTTTTTTAAGGAAGTTGTGCGTTTACATGGCATGCCTAGGACGATTGTTTCAGATCGAGACGCTAAGTTTCTTAGTTATTTTTGGAAAACTTTGTGGGCTAAGTTAGGGACAAAGTTATTGCTTTCTACTACTTGTCATCCACAAACTGATGGACAAACTGAAGTAGTCAATAGCACTTTATCCACTTTGTTGCGTGCTAAAATTAAAAAGAATATCAGAACTTGGTAAGATTGCTTGCCTCATGTTGAGTTTGCTTACAATCATTGCATCCACTCGGCTACTAACTTACCCCCTTTTCAGATTGTGTATGGTTTTAATCCCTTAACTCCATTGGATTTATCACCTTTACCTTTCAATGAGCTTGTGAACTTAGACGGGAAAAAGAAAGCTGAGATGGTCAAGAAGCTTCATGAAAAAACGAGGCTTAACATTGAGCAAAAGACTAAGCAATATCAAAAGCAAGCCAACAAAGGAAGGCGTGAGAAGAACTTTACACCCGTAGACTTAGTTTGGGTTCACATGAGGAAGGAACGATTTCCAGCTCAAAGGAAGTCTAAGCTAATGCCAAGGGCCATTGGGCCATTTCGAGTCTTAGAAAAGATCAATGAAAACGCCTACAAGATAGACTTGCCAAGTGAGTACAAAATCAGTTCTAGCTTTAACATTTCTGACTTGATTCCTTTTGATGCAGATGAACCTGATTTGAGGTCAAACCCTTTTCAAGAGGAAGGGGATGCTATGATCATGGAAAACAGAAAGGAAGCTAAGGAGAACTTGGAGCTCAGCAATGAAGATCACGAGAAAGCTTTGGAGATTCCCGTCGGTCCAATTACAAGATCACGGGCTAAACAAATCAAGGAAAGCATTTGTGGATTTATTCAAGGCCTTTTGGACAAAGAACAACATAAGGAATCCATTGGACATTATACTTGCCAAGTCCAAACCACTTTGAGCTTTCTACAAGTCCAAGAGAAGTCCTAAATCAAGTCTTAAAGTTCAGCCCATGAATAGTGACAAATTTGGAAGACTAAAAGATATTTTGGAGGCCAAAAGTTCAAGAGTCCTTCTCATTCAAGTCATAGTAAATTGTGACATTTACTTGTCATTTACTTAGTAGTCTTTACTCTTTATATTTAAGACATTCAATAAGTTTAGAAGAATCTAGAGAGTCCTTTCTCTTCTTTATAAACTCATGTAATTCTCATTTATGAGGATCCAACTTTTTATCAATAAATTTGAGAGTGATTCTTTTTTTGTTCTTTGCGAACTTTTTGATCTTTCTTGGTGTGTCATATCCAAGGGATCAAACTGATTTATCAAGTGATTTCCATCACATTTGTGTGGCCATTCCTAGCCATTGGCGTGAAGGGGCGAGTCAAAATAGCAACAATCTTTAGTTTAATATACTAAAGGTGGGGGCTACTCAAGTCAACATTTCATGGTTCTACCACCTTGCTTAATTGAAGGCGAGTTGAGACAACAACAATCTTAGGTTTGATATACCTAATGTGGGGGTTACTCAAATTCTTTGAAGACCAAGGACTATCCTTACAACTTGTAGTGACGATTCCTTCGGGATTCTGCGTCAAAAGATGCTCATAAATTTTGATATTCAAAATTCAAGACCAATTCAGAATCCATTGGGAACTCATTTCAGATTGAAGAGCGTTGAGCAAGAAGTAAGGAGGAGACATAGAAAGAAATGCAACACATACCTTACTCTAGTGCTTTAGAGAGCCTTATGTATATCATGGTAGGCTCTCGACCGGATTTAGCATATATAGTGGGGTTGGTGAGTCGATTTATAAGCTGTCCTGCAAAGGAGCATTGGATGAAAAGTTAAATGGATATTGAGATATGTTAGAAATTCAACAGATTTAGGTCTGGTATTTAGGAAATCGGGAGATCTTAAGGTCAAAGGGTTTTGTGACAGTGATTGGGGACCTGACCTTGACATGAGAAGATCGATTACGGGTTACACATTTCAAGTTGGTGGAAATATGATCAGTTAGAGATCAAGTCTTCAACAAATTGTTGCTCTGTCAACAACAAGCGAAATATATGGCGTTAGTGGAAGCAGTGAGGGAATCACTATGGTTAAACATAATTACAGCTCAATAAGGTTTTCCACAAGAAAAAATTGAAATCTATTGTGACTCAAAAAGTGTAATTTGCCTTACCAAGAACAGTATGTTACATGAAAGAATAATATGTCGAAATGGGCTTCATGCTCTTTACATTTTATTGAGCCATTTTTGCTATATCTTTGTGGATCAACAAGAATTGAAGCCCATTAAGGAGTCTGTCACTTTCTACTTTTGTTGCAGAGATTATCGATTTTTGTGTGACATTGATCTAATGGTATTCATACTGCAGGACAAAAGGATACAAGTTATTGTGTGGGCTAAAGGTGAAAGTTTCCTTTGTTCTTTCTTAAGTGTATTCTTAGAGGGAAAGTGATTTTGTAACACAAATATCTGTAACTCTTGACTATGGTGAAGTTTTTGTGTGTGGATCTACTAACCGAGACGTACCACGATGGTGTTTGTTTTGGGAACTCGTGTACCACCGTGTTCTTCTCTGTTCTTATTTTTTGCAATAGAATCACAATATACAAACAACATTAACAAAGAAATCACTAACTCAAAGTTTAAATCGATCAGATTCACTACAATTATGAGGTTAATTTTCTTTGATTGCCCTAATCCTTATCAGAATCAGAGAATTCATTTGAGGTGTATTCTCCTCCCATATCAGTTCTCAAACACTTTACTTTATTTGTTGTTTCAGTTTCTACTATGCTCTTGAATTGTTTGAAATGACTGAAAGTTTATGACTTCTCCTTTAGAAGATACGCTCATGCTTTCTTGTTATAATCATCAATGAAACACATCATATACTTCTTTCCACGAGCTGATATTGTATTCATAGGACCACATATATCTGAATGTATCAGCCCAAGTGCCTCATTTGCTCTCCATGTACTCTTTTCTGGAACATCTTTTCTATGTCGCTTACCCACTAAACAATCTGAGCAAGTGAAACTACGTGAATGAAAATTAGGAAGACCGCATACCATGTTTTTATTGTAGTGTTTGCATTCCTCGATGAATCAAATGCCCATACCGCTCATGCCATAACCTCGCTTCATTTTTTAGGTTGTCTGAAGGCACCTTTTCTCATCTAATCTATTCTCATCTCTGGTTGACCAAACAACATGAAAAACCAATTTATGCTCATCGTACTTTCTACAATCACCCATTTTTCGTGAGGATAAATATTACATTTTCCCCCTTTTATGATAATTGTCAGCTTTTTCACTTGAAGTTAGCTTCATCTTATTTTTGAAACTTTGGAAATTTCCAAGATGATGACACTTAATTATGACACTCCAAATTACTTTTCTTGAATGATGATCTTCCAGGAGCACATCATCTTCCTCTATCGTTCAGTTTTTGAACTTCTGTTCATAAACCACTAGCGAACTATTCAACTTATCGAGTGTGATATTTTCAATATGATTTGATTCTTCAATCAACACCACCACATAATTTTTCACTCAACATTATGAGAAATTTTCCCATCACATTAAAACACTTTTCCATTATTTTCAACTAACAGTGTGACCATTAACCAGTTTTGGTATATGGCAAGTCGTTTTCATCTCAGTTACGTATATCAGTGGAGTTTGAAAGATGATTTAAATTGTGAATTTCAGTTCAATCGGCCCGAAAGATCTGACAAGAAAATATCTTTTGATTGAATCTTCATCTAGCGTTGAATTATATATTATTAAAAACAATTGACCAAGTCAATAAAGATTAATTGTTCTACGAATCCGGCTCATTTTGCGATTGTAGTTCATGCATTCGTTCTACGAATTTCGAAGAAGATAAACCATTATGGATAACTATCGAATAAGGAAGAGATTTGGTTAGATTCATTTGGTGAGTAATAATAATAAAAATCAAGGTATGCAACAGAATAGGCAGACCAACTAGAATATTCTGTCTACCACATCAGAAGTTTCAATCAAAGTGTAGACGTTTATGTCATCCAATAAACGACCAAAACTCTGCTTCAGTACAAAACCAAAAACAAAATAAAAAATCTGGTTTGATAATGCCGACATAAAAAAATCTGTATTAATAATTTATTATCGCACCCAAAAGAGAAAGGTAAATAAACATACTAGTCTACTCCATTAAAAGTCAATATGATATATTGAACATTTATGTAACTTTTAAGTATTGGTTTACTTCAGCTTTAAGAAAGAAATAAAAATAATGAAATTCTACACACACGAAATTACCAAATTTCGTGTATATTCAGTGTGAATCAAAACCCAAAAAAATGCTTTAAAAAGAAAAACAAAATAAAATAAAATAAAACTTTTTCTGTCAATCGGATTTAAAGCCAAGTTGGCTAAGAAAGTCACAGAAACATAGAGATTCAAAGCATTTCACACTATGAAGCTCCCGTGAGAACAGTCACATCCTTCATTATAAAAAGACATGTATACCCTTAAAGTGAGCTTCCAAGAAGAAACCCAAATAGCTATCTTCTCCATTATCTGTATCTTAGTTGGCTTCAAGTTCCATGTAATGTTCCTTCTCGGAAATCCCAAATTTTCTTCCTTTATATATAAAATTCATTCACAACACAAAACCCATCTCTCTCAAATCGTCAAAATCTCTTCTTTTTCTTTCTTTGACCAATTTTCTCTGCTTTAATGTCGTCTCCTAAATCCTCAACAAGACCGACTCAACAAAACGCAGAACCTGAAGATTTCCATGATTTATTTCCAACAATGGCCGGTAAACTCGGAGGAGAAGGTTTAATTGAAGAGCTCTGCAAGGGATTTGAGTTTTTGATGGATAGAGAAAAAGGAGTTATCACATTTGAGAGCTTAAGGAGAAATGCATCGACAGTTCTTGGGCTTGTAAATCTAACGGACGACGATGTTCGATGCATGATCAACGAAGGAGATTTCGATAGAGATGGTGCGTTGAATCAAATGGAGTTTTGTGTGCTCATGTTTAGACTTAGCCCTGATTTGATGGAAGCGTCACGGTATGTTGTCACGGAGGCCATCGAAGAGGAGTTTCGTAATTATACTAACAAGCATTCATAGACAAACCTTCTAATTCAGAGACTTTGACTGATTTAGATTATAAAAAAAAACAATTTACATGTTCTTTTAATTCTCTCATTGTTTTTTTTTTTCTCTATATTGCTGCGGTTCATAGAAATGGTTCAATTAATACTTATATGGAAAATTATTGATGTGCAAAGTAGTTCCAAAGGAAAGTCTTTAACTAAATCAATTATTAATTTTTTTTGTCAACGACAGATTATATTGGGCCACAACTGACCGGCTCAATACCCAAATTTCTATATTATGTAGATATGAGGACTCGATCCTGGGTTATTCAAATGTGTTGTCTTAAGTGGACTTACCGTCTGCCACTAGACTAGATGCCATTTGCAAATCAAAATTTAATTAGAACAATTAATTCATACTCTTCTATTTTTTTATCAACGAGGATTTATATTTGCGTGAATTTTTATTAATTTTTCAACCTTTGTTCATTTGGTTCTTAGACATGTATAAATATTGTTTTTGATATATTTTTTAAAGGCTCAAAACTCGAAGTAAAATCAATTTGAATTAGAGGAACTGAATATAAAGCGAACCCGACAAATACCCCAATAGATCCTTAATCTATGTATTTTAAAAACCCAAACCCAAATATGAAACAAAACCAAATCAAGAACCAAATTTTTGTATTTTCTATTATATTCTTTTAAGTTTTAAATTTTAATAATAAAAACCCAAAATCGATATATATCAAACCAAACTCTATATAAAAAATAAAAATATACGAATAATTCATAAATCAAAGTAACAAAATATCAATTTAAATGAACCGAACTCGACAAAATACCAAAATGTATCCTAAATCTATGTACCCAGAAAATTGAATCCAAACCTAAAACGGAACCGAATCAATAACTGATTGTGTAACCAATATATTTTAATTAAATTTTAGTTTTTAAAGAGTTTTTTCTATTAAATTTTTTATTAATTTTGAATATTTATATAAAACTTTATAACTAAACCACCTTTAACCTATTTTTAAGGGCTATTATGAACCTTGTGGTAATTTATTCTTATACTTTTATACACGCTCAATATGAAAGTGTCTCCCCGCTATAGGTATATAAAATTAGGATTTTATCCGCTCTACAGCGCATCGTTCATGTTTGTTTTCATTTAGTTTTTAGACCCGTGTTGATATTTTTAATAATGTTTTTGATATGTTGTGTAGAGGCGCAAAAACCGAACCAAAGTTAATCCAAATTGGAGGGAATTGATCTCGACAAAATATTTTAATGGATGCTAAATAAATGTATTTGAAAAAACAAATACAAACTCGATCTGGAACCAAATTAAAACCCAACTTTTAGAATTTTTTTCAATTAAATCATTAGTAATTTTAATCTGCTTATAAAAAATATTTGAACTCGAATTCTATCTATACCAAACTGAACTCGATCCAAGAAATATAAATACTCAAATAAGTGTTAGATTAAAAGAATAAAAATAACAAATTAGATGAACCAAACCCGACAATGCCATAATGAATTCTAAATTTATGCATTTAAAAAATCAAATTAAATTTTGAATAAGACTGAATTAAGAACCAAATTTGTATCTAATATATTTTTAGTTAAATTTTGGTTTTCTAAAATTTTTTCTATTAATTTTTTGTAAGAATTTATAACCAAACCCACTTGAATTTTATATTTAAGGGTATTTATAAACTATATGTTTGATTTTATCAATTTATAATACGTGCAAAATGAAAATGTTACCCTAAGATTGGAGAGAGAGAATCTTTTATTTATAGACCATTTTTTGTTTGTTTGTGAGTACTGGAACATGTTATAGGAAGACAAATTATAAATTATACACACATAGTAAATTATAAAACTTCATTTAACTATGTGAAGTATATATTTTTATATAATATGTAAACTAAATATTTAATAAATACAAGTAAAGTTACTTAAAAAGTGAGATTATATAGCTTACTCGCCAATTATTTCGAAATATATGCGTATTTAATAATTCTTTTTTTGTCAAACTTGTTGTATTGAGTTAATGGCCCCGCTCAAAAACTGGACTGATAATCTAGATCTCCTGGAAACTATCGTTTTAAATCCCTCCAAACTATTAAGCTCGTTAAATTTCTTTCCAAATGATACTTTCTAAACCTATTTCCCCTAATAGTAACTTTGTTGATGAGCCACAAATTCATCATGATTCATACCCAGAGACAGACGACGAGGATGAATCTTTTGAGAATACACAGTCAGGGACTCTACAATATTGTAACAATAAACAATACGTTGTCTTTTGAACCAAAGTATTGAACCAAAATTGTATAATCTGCAACATTTATAAAACACCATCTTTTCTTAATGAGATGGAACCATAATCTGCATCATATAGATCTGCATTTCTGCAACAATTCAAACTCGTACATTAAACAATGATACTCTAACACCATTATACTCAAATTCTTTTACATAAACTCTAACACCATTACTTAAACTCTTTTACGGACACCGCAAATGACAACATCATAAACCATACGTGCAACAAATAGCAAGCTTCAAGGTCAAATGTAGTGTCAATACACATTGATTCTACTATGTCTTATACACGATACTAAGCAATAAGACTCGTAATTACCTTATTTGCCAACGTTTTTAGCTATTAAGGCCAATTGACTTAATGGATCTAATGTTGCTCTTAAGTGAATGAGAAATGGCAATAGGGCTTATAAAGCCTACAACTAAAGAAGTTAAGTTATACAAAATATCCCACATTATCAAATTTTTTTTTCTTGTATGTGTATATATAGTGTTACACTTGTAAGGTAGTTCAGAGAGTATGGACGAAAGAAGAGAGTCACCCCACGCGCGATGAAGTCGCCGCCGTGCCACCGTGCCACCACTTAGAAGATGATTACACCATTATATTATAACTATAATTTAAAGATTTGACATTTTATTTCGTTGGAAAAAGATTTTCATAGTTCATATTGAAGTAATAGTCTATAAAGGCATCAGAGGGTTTCAGATATGTTGTAAGGAAGCAAAGACTCTAAGCAGTGCTGATCTTAACTATACATAGGCCATAAGCCATCTAAAAAATTGGGGCCCTTTTAGGATGTCTTTACGAATATTTAAACGTGAAACTAGTATTAAAAATATATACGAAATACCCAAAAAAAAAAAATCTAAAACGGAAAATACTTTGGAAAATTACTTTTTAGATGTTTTCATCTATCAAACTTGTATAATCGAGTATTCCAACCAAATCTTTCTCAGTAGATAACATAGCCAAACCATTCAATCTATCCTCTGACATAGTCGATCGTAAATAGGATGTTATCAATTTTAACTTAGAAAAACCTCTTTCAATAGAAGCAACCGAAATGGGAACCATTAACATCACTTTATAAGCAATCATGTATTTGGATAACAACCTTCAAAATTTTTAAAAATTTTAATACCTCAATAGCTTTCACAATATCATTTGGTAGCACTTCTCTCAAAACTTTGATCTCTAGGAATAGATGATACCCATCAGTGTCTGAATGTTCTCCATGTTTAAAAGAATTCTCAAGGTTAATACATGATGCTTTTAAGCCATCCTGATGAGGGCATCAAACCGGTTGAACTAGGCAGGCCAATGACTCGAGCTAGGACACGCAAGCTTAGAGAACAGGTAGGAGAATCTGTAGCCAACATCTTGAACAAGTAGGAGAAAGCGTCCTCCCCGGAACGCTCCCTTCCCGGAACGCTCCAAGATCGATAACAGGACTTCTTTGAGGAGCGCGGGAAAGATCAAGAACGCAAGTCAAAAACAAGTAGCACAAGAAGACAAGAACCAAGACCTTCAAGACCCTTTAGAAGTTGACCAAGAGGACCAAGAATCGACAAGACCCAAGCTGGAAGTAACCGACAAGACTTGGCCCTTTATCGCGCCTTACAAAGTTTTTTTTGTGTTTACGATAAATGTTCTTGCAGGAACACCAACCCCAACAACTCCAGCACATTAGGACACAGAGTCTTAAAGCCCATAGGCTTTTTAGGGCTTTTATTTTTGTTTAATAAGACACCAAAACACTAAGTTAGAAATTTGCTATTTTTCTTGTAATTTACCATTTTTCTTATTTTCCGTTTTGTTAATGGGCTGCGACCCATATTTTCCTTTTTATTTAAGTGAGTCGGCTGATAGGATCCCTATATAAGGTCCCTTTGCAGCCATGTAACAAATCACCCAAAGAGAAATCATGAGTCATTAGCAAGCTAGTCGTTTGTCTAAGATTTAGAACACACTATAAGATCTCGAGAGGTTTCCCCTTTATCTAGAGTGTGCTTGAGTGTATTTAGAAGCCCACCTTCCTTCTTGTGGATCGCTCCTCAATCCCCCACCTTCCGTGCCCCATGACTTTTCTTACCAAGGAAGTACATTCGGTTCTCTTGGATAGAATCTGCTCCCATCAACCTTAGAGAAACATCTTGAAGCTCATATCATTTTGGTATCAGAACCAAAGATTTCCTAGAAGGTTGTATCTATTTTTACTTTTTGCTCTATTTAATTTTAAATCCATCATCATTTTCACATTAATTGTTAGATTCGTATCTCAAGTAAAATAACCATTGTTTGCTTAAGATCCAATCTATATCTTGCTTGTGACGGCTAGGATTTTTAGTTCTCAATCTAAAAAGACAAAAAAAAAAGAATTGTTCCTTAAGTTTATTTTTCCTTTTTCGTATTTTCCATTTTTACAATTTCTATTTTTTACAGAAAAAGGATAATTACTTGTTTCTTGTTTTGAAACATGGAAACCCCAGCTACGGTCCCCACCATAGCTGAAACGTTGGCCCAAATCCAAGCCCAGCTTTGATCCATCAACACTCGAATGAAGCGTTTGGAGCTGAGATCCGCCAACACGCGAATGTACCTGCACTCCCGGGATGATGATTCAGACGCTTACCGAGAGGGAGACTTTGACCCGGATCCGGATTACCCTCCACCTAGGCGTCGTATCACACGAAGAAGAGACCTCCATAACCCCAGACGTGAGCGGAACAATCCGGTACACACCAACATCGACCCAAGCTTACTGCGCCCACTTTCGCTGGTAAAGTCGACCCTGAAGCATACCTCGATTGGGAGAAAAGAATGGCATCTTTGAGTGCTACCATTATGCGGACCATAAAAAAGTGAGGTTTGCTGCTCCTAAACGCACGGACAACGCCTTGTCCTAGTGGGATCGCGATATAGCCGAACGAATACGTCACCACTATAACCAAGTCGCCACTTGGGAAGAGATGAAATTTAATCTAAGGAGAAGGTACATGCCTCCATATTTCCATAGAGACTTACAAAAGAGGTTTTGTAAGCTGGTATAGGGAAATAAGTCCGTGGAAAACTACTTTGAAGAATTCGAAAACCTGAAGAATCTGCTAGAAACCAAAGAACCCGAGGAGGCCGTTATGGCTCAATTCGTAGATATTCTGCAAGACCGTATCACTAGGAAGGTAAAAAGGCATCCATATCACGAGTTAAAGGAGTTATTGCACTTTGCCATACAAGTTGAACAACACATAAAGAGGAAGACGGCCGCACCCAGCCACCCCAAGTACAACGCTCCTTGGAACACGCCCGTCCCGAGACCACAAGACAAGGGCAAAACCATTAAGGTCGAGACTCGTCCTAAGAGAGCTGATCAAGGATCAACCAAGATTCCAATACCTGAGGTTAGTAAGGCTCTGAATACTTTTAGAACATGTGACATTGTGTGCTTCAAGTGTCAAGGTCGTAGACACATGGCAAGAGAATGTTTGAACCGAAGGGTAATGGTTGTCACCAAGGCGGAGAGTATGAATCACAAGATGAGGACAAGATGGAAGTAGATGAAGCTGTAGGAGAGGCTGAGGAGAATGTAGCATACCCAGACGTAGGGGAATTCCTTGTAGCTCGCCGTGTCCTGAACTCTATGGTCGTGCTGGATGAAACTGCACAAAGGGAATAATCTTCCACTCGAGATGTACAATAAGCGGCAAGGTATGCAATCTTATTATAGATAGTGGTGTTTGCACTAACGTGTCTAGCAAGTTCTTGGTTGAAAAATTAGGACTCACTACCAGCAAGCACCCGAGACCGTACCGCTTGAGATGGCTCAACGATAAGGTCGAGATCAAAGTCTCCGAGCAAGTGACCATTCCTTTTAGCATTGGAACAAACCAAGACCAGGAACTATGTGATGTAGCTCCCATGCAAGTTGGACATCTCCTACTTAGCTGACCTTGGCAGTTTGATAAGGAGGCTCTTCACAACGAGTCCACCAACTTCTACTCGTGTGTGCATAACAAGCGCAAGTATAGCTTAGCGCCCTTGACCCCGACTCAAGTACATGAGCTTCAGCTCAAGATGGTTCAGTCCACCAAGGTAAGTAAACCTTCTCTATTTGTGACTTCAAGTGTCATAGAGAAAACCATGTGTGCCAAACAACTAATGCTCTTCAAAGAGAATGTGTGCCTTGAGATGTCGTGTGCAGATTTACCACCCAGGGTCTGTGAGCTCTTAGAACAATTTAAAGATGTGTTCCCCGAGGAAACACTAGCTGGCTTACCTCCAATCCGAGGTATAGAACACCAAATTGATTTTGTTCCCTGATCCACCCTACCAAATCGAGCGGCTTATCGTATCAATCCGCAAGAAGCTAAGGAACTAGAGCGACAAGTCCAAGACCTATTGGAGAAATGATACAACCGAGAAAGCTTTAGTCCCTGTATTGTTCCGGTCTTGCTCGTGACAAAAAAGGATGGGACATGGAGGATGTGTGTGGACTGCCGAGTAATCAACAACATCACCATCAAGTACCGACATCCATTCCCTGTTTAGACGACATGCTAGACAAACTCCATGGAGCCACCGTCTTCTCCAAGATAGATCTCAAGAGTGGTTATCATCAAGTTTGCATGAAGGAAGGTGATGAGTGGAAAACCGCATTCAAAACCAAACAAGGCTTGTACGAATGGCTTGTAATGCCCTTCGGACTCACCAACGCCCCGAGCACATTCATGAGACTCATGAACCAAGTCCTAAGGACTTACATCTGTAAATTTGTGGTGGTATAATTTGATGACATTCTTGTCTATAGTTCATGCTTATCCGATCACCTAATGCACCTTAAGCAAGTACTAGAGACCCTACGAAAAGAAAGTCTCTATGCAAACCTTAAGAAGTGCACCTTTTTAACTAAGGAACTTGTGTTCTTAGGCTTTGTCATAAGCTCACATGAAATTTGAGTAGACCAAGAAAAGTTCACAGCCATAGAAGAGTGGCCAACACTTACAACAGTCGGACAATTTAGGAGCTTTCACGGTTTGGCAAGCTTCTACTGCCGCTTTGTCAAGAATTTTAGCACCCTAGTTGCTCCTCTTACAGCCGTGATCAAGAAATATGTTCCATTCAAATGGGGAGAAGCACAAGAAAAGGCCTTCTCCGAGCTGAAATCATGCCTCACCAAGGCTTCGGTTTTGGTTTTGCCAAATTTTGAGAAAACCTTTGAAGTAGAATGTGATGCGTCCGGATTGAGAATTGGAGCTGTGCTAACTCAAGACAAAAGACCCATAGCTTACTTCAGTGAGAAACTAAGTGGAGCCACTCTCAACTACCCAACATACGACAAGGAGTTGTATGCTTTAGTCCGAGCCTTAGAAGTTTGACAACACTATCTACTCACCAAAGAATTTGTGGTTCAGACTGATCATGAGACTTTGAAAGAGAAGACATGCAAGATGGTTAGAACTTGTGGAGACATTCCCCTATGTGATAAAGTATAAGAAAGGAAAGGAGAATGTAGTCGCGGATGCTCGTTCTAGACGACACAACCTCATCACCATCATTGTCGCCAAAGTTCTAGGATTTGAGTTCATCAAGAACAACTACACGGAGGATCCAGATTTTGGAGACATCTATCAAGCTTGCAACAAAGGAGCCTTCAGATCATACTACATCCATGAATGGTACTTGTTTCGGGAAAAGAGGTTGTGTATACCGCAAGGATCAATGAGGGACTTGATACTTAGGGAAGCGCATGGCGAAGGACTTATGGGACACTTCGGTGTTGCCAAAACTCTAGCCATGATGGTTGAACATTTCTTTTGGCCGCATCTTTGGAGAGATGTGGAGCGGATGTGCATCAAATGTGCAATATGTTTCAGGGCTACACCTAAGCCCCACCCTCATGGTCTTTATCTCCCTTTACCTATTCCTAATGCTCCTTGGGAGGATATTCCGATCGAAACGCCAAGTTCCTAAGCCACCTTTCGAGGACCTTGTGGCGGAATTTAGGCACCAAGTTGCTCTTCTCCACCACTTATTATCCCTAAACCGACGGCCAAACTGAAGTGGTAAACCGTACTCTAGGAACCTTACTTAGAGCTACGGTCGGTATGAATCTAACTAATTGGCTTTCTTGCTTACATATCGTTGAATTTTCTTATAACCGAGCTAATCACTTGTTTTTAAGTTCTCACCATTTGAAGTAGTATCTGATTTCAACCCTTTTGACACCAATAGATTTTACACCACTCCTTCCGCGCCATTACCTTGACAAGAGCGCAAGTGCCAAAGCCGAACTAGTCCGAAAATTATATCTCAAAGTCAAGGAGAACTTGAAAAATATGGTTGAATCAATCAAGAAAAAAGAGGACAAAAGGCGCAAGGTTATGCTATTCAACCCAGGAGATTGAGTTTGGGTACACATGCGCCCGGAGCACTTCCCGAACAAGCGCAAGTCGACGCTCGCGTCCCAGGGCGATGGTTCCTTCCGAGTAATTGAATGGATCAATGATAATGCCTACCGATTGGAACTGCTTGTTGAATTCAATATCTCTTCAAAAATTCAATGTTGCTGATCTCTTCCAGTTTCATGTCGACGATGACAATGCACCCGAGATGGAACATCTTCAAGAGGGAGGGAATGATGAGGGCATCAAGCCGGTTGAACTAGGCAGACCAATGACTCGAGCTAGGACACGCAAGTTTAGAGAACAAATAGGAGAATCTCTAGCCAACATCTTGAACGTGTCCTCCCCGGAACGCTCCCTTCTCGGAACGCTCCAAGATTGATATCGGGACTTCTTTGAGGAGCGCGGGAAAGATCAAGAACGCAAGTCAAGACCAAGCAGCACGACAAGAGGAGAACCAAGACCTTCAAGACCCTTTATAATCTGACCAAGAGGACCAAAAATCGACAAGACTTGAGCTGGAAGTAACCGACAAGACTTGGCCCTTTATCGCGTCCTACAAGGTTTGTTTTGTGTTTACGATAAATGTGCTTGCAGGAACACCAAGTCCTACAACTTTAGTACCTTAGAATACATAGTCTTAAGGCCCATAGGCTTTTTAGGGCTTTTATTTTTGTTTAATAAGGCACCAAAACACTAAGTTAGAAATTTGCCATTTTTCTTGTAATTTGCCATTTTTCTTATTTCTTTTTTGTTAATGGGCTGCGACCCTTATTTTCCTTTTTCTTTAAGTGAGTCGGCTGATAGGATCCCTATATAAGGTCCCTTTGCAGCCCTGTAACAAATCACCTAACTTTGAAATCAATAAAGAACACAATTTATCAAAGAGAAATCCCGAGTCATTAGCAAGCTAGTCGTTTGTCTAAGACTTAGAACACACTATAAGATCTCGAGAGGTTTCCCCTTGATCTAGAATGTGATTGAGTGTATCAAGAAGCCCTCCATCCTTCTTGTGGATCACTCCTCAATCACCCACCTTCTGAGCCCCCTGAATTTTCTTACCAAGGAAGTACATTTGATTCCCTTGGATAGATACCGCTCCCATCAACCTTATAGAAGCATCTTGAAGCTCATATGATATCCTCAATTGCTGTTTTGTGTTTTCTCAAATCAAACAAGAATCCAAAAATTATGCGATACTCTTCAAATTGTTCAAACCTTAAAGTGTACTATAGCTTGATCCACAAATCTATAACAATAATTGAATTTGAAGTTCTCTTCGGTTTTTAGCATCACACTTTCATCATCTCTTTCTACTTCTTCATCAAAATGCATTTTTATTTTAATGATGCATTTCATTTTCACTGAAAACTTGGGCTCTATATCCATAGATTCTGCAATTGTCTCAGCTTCCACTTTTGCTTCTTGAAAACCACTTTCTCTATAATTTTGGAGATAGGAGACCATACCTTTTAGCTAAACAAGAGCACTATTAATATCAATATTTTCTGACTGCAGCGCCTTACTTACCATGTTCATAGTAAATAAAAATTATACCAAATAAGAAATTGAACCCCCTATACCATGAGTGTTACTTGTAGCAAAGGATTCTGTTTCACTACGAGATTTAGGATCATAACAATTTCAGCCAAATAGTCTATAGCATACTTATTTTGGATCATGAAATCGAATAACTCGAACAATTTCAACACGACTTTCTCAAGAAGTCTCAGATAATGGCTTAACTGTAAGACCTCCAACCATTTCTTTAAATAGTTCTCATCTAGATGTAGATGATGAAAACAAGCAATATATGCGTTGGATGATTCCAAAAAATAAAATCGCTTTTTGAAGAAGATTTGGCCATGTCATAAAATATCAAATTAAGATTATGACAACCACATGGCATGTAAACACTCTTGAATTGATATCAAGCATTCTTTTTTTTCACTCTTTTGTGTTTTCATTTCATATTGGATCCGTTATCATATCCTTGTCCTCTCACATCATCAATATTTAAATTTGAGATTAGCTAATGTATCACATAGCAACTCAAAAGTTCCTTCCCCGGATTTGTCGGCAACTTCCACGAACATTACAAAAAATTTCATTAACTCGTGTTGAAGCCATGGTGACATCTAAACATCTGCTAATAAGACTCATTTGTTCTTTATGACTTATCCTGAGTGCAATCGAGAATAACCAAAAAATATTTTGCTTCTTGATTTTTTTTTTGATAATCATACGCTTAACCTTACATCCAAGCATATCAACTCATTTTGTATTTTGTGGCTGAGATAATGATAGTGAGTCAAACCTTCTTTGATTCGTCTAACATGTTTTCGGGTTACTAAATCAAATCCCGAAAATGTTTTAATGAAGCTCAAAAAGTTCCCATTGTTTTTTATACCAATCTTGTCGTTAGTATCCAAAATGCCAAATTCTGTTTAGCAAAATTTTTAACAAAGCAAAATGTCTCAACAAAACTTCTCCCCTATGATTTTTTTTCTCTTTTGATTGCGTCTTTAACATACTTGTCGATAATTTGATTTTTTGCAACCTCTTGCAGCTCCATCCGTTGACCCATATAGAAAATGTGATAATGACTAGTTTCATGTTGGGTAAGTCGTACACTGATATTTCTCCAATCATTTAATTCAGTGCTTGAAAAATGAGTGGCATCTTGTTTCCGACCAAATAATTTACAACAAAAGCAATATATTTTGTCTGATGCTTTTGAGTAAATGAGCCTATTTCTATCCGATTTCTTTTCATTTTTCAACTCTTTTCTAAAATATGTGCGAGAAAAATGTCTGCCAATTGTATTTTTGGGGAAAACATAATCTTATTATGAGACCCTTTTACACCAAAAGATCTTTTAATCTTTGATTCATTTTTCCCTGGTTCACAGGATCACACTAACATCCAAAGTCTCTTCTTGCTCTCTAGCAGAAAAACATTCTGGCTTTTTATTCAAATCCACATCTTCTTCTTCCGATATAAGTTTGTCTTCGTCATTCTTAAAATTATCATGATTCTCATCACTAACTTCTCTCTCACAGTGATTTTTTATATAAAATTTTGATCTTTCAACATACCTCAACATAGAATTACTCAAAGACTTCACCAGTTCTTCATCTTTTCTTTTTTTTCAGCTCCTAATTTAAACTTAGTTTTTCGAATCAAAATTCCGGAAATTTTTGATATTTACAATTATATTTAAAATCGTTGTGAATAAGAAAGTGAGCAAAAATGTAAACAATTAAACTTGAGTACCTGTCATGATAACGAAGCATAGAAAAATAGTACTGAAAAGCATAGAAAAGAAACAGAGAAGACGAAGCCACGAAGAGTCTTATTCAAGAAGCCAAAAACATTAAAAAATATCTAGGATTTCTTTAATTTAAAATATGTTTTTTCTTCTTTTAATTGGGGCTCACAAAACCTATCTTAGGTGAGATTGATAAAACTGGTGAGAAATATATAAATATTAAATCAAATATAAATTATATAAGAAATTGTGGGCCTTTTCAAATTTGGGGCACAAGGGTAATGTTTCTTTTGCCTTTGTTCAGTGCCGAGCATGACTCCAAGTCATAGAAAAGAATGGGCTTCGAGACTCATTAAGTGTTAATGGGTTTCGAGACCCATTAAGTGTTAATGGGCTTTATGGATCCGAGTTATAAGATCCAAGCACATCACTCGGGTAGCTTTTAGAATTGTTTTCTCATTTTTCTCTTTATAAGTTTCTATTCTTGTTGTAATTGGAAGTTGATTAAGTCAATTGTAATAGAGAGAGATAGAGAGATGGGAAGTGTAAAAGAGTCCTTAAGTTTGATGATAGTGGATTTCTGAGCTCCAAATCCGGTGAGACATAAGATTCCGGCAAGGAATCCGAACTTGTAAAACTGTATATGTCCTTTATCTTTCAAAGCTCATGTGATCGATCTAAAGCAACAGTTAATTTTGTACATATTGGTATCGAGCCAACTGATTCTTCTTCAAGAATCGAGGTGGTTTAAGTAGAAGTCATCGGAGTCAAGCGATGACTAAACTGAAGTCGAAGATAGCAATCATCGTTGTCTCTGGTGATTACGGTTTACAGTTTGTGAAAGAAGAAAAATTATAGATTACCTTACAGTTAAAGGATTAAAAGATATTCTCAAGAAGGATGGAGGGCTTCTTGATACAGTCAAGCACACTCTATATCAAGGGGAAATATCTCGAGATCTTATAGTGTGTTCAAAGTCTTAGACAAACGACTAGCTTGCTAATGACTCGGGATTTCTCTTTGAGAAATTGTGTTCTTTATTGATTTCAAAGTTGGGTGCTTTGTTACATGGTTGCAAGGGGACCTTATATAGGGGTCCTAAGGCCGACTTACTTAAAGAAAAAAGGAAAATATGGGTTGCAGCCCATTAACAAAAAGGAAATAAGAAAAATGGCAAATTACAAGAAAAATGGCAAATTTCTAACTTAGTGTTTTGGTGCATTTTTAAATGAAACTAAAAGGCCTAAAAAGTCTATGGGCCTTAAGACTCTTTATCCTAAGGTGTTGGAGTTTTTTGGGTTTGGTGTTCCTGCAAAAATAATCGTCGTAAACACAAAATAATCCTTGTAGGGCGCAATAAAGGGTCAAGTCTTGTCGGTTTCTTCCAGCTCGGGTCTTGTTGATTCTTGGTCCTCTTGGTCAGCTTCTAAAGGGTCTTGAATGTCTTGGATCTCATATGGTCGTGCTGCTTTGTCTTGACTTGCGTTCTTGATCTTTCCCACACTCCTTAAAGAAGTCCCGATATCGATCTTGGAGTCTCGATCGGAAACAATAGTCCTCGGAACTCCATGTAGGCACACCACTTCCTTGAAGAATAGGTCGGCGATTTGTGATGCGTCATTGTTCTTGTCACAAGTTATGAAGTGAGCCATATTTGAAAAACGGTCCACTACAACAAAGATTGAGTCCTTGTGATTTATCTTTGGTAAACCTAAAACAAAATCCATTGAGATATCCTCCCAAGGAGCATTAGGAATAGGTAAAGGGAGATAAAGACCATGAGGGTGGTACTTAGCTTTAGCTTTGAAACATATTGCACATTTGATGCACAACTGCTCCACATCTCTCCTAAGATGCGGCCAAAAGAAATGCTCGACCACCATGGCTAGAGTTTTTGCAACTCCGAAGTGCCCATGAGTCATTTGCCATGCGCTTCCCTAAGTATCAAGTCCCTCATGACCCTTGCGGTATACACAACCTCTTTTCCCGAAACAAGTACACTTTGTGGATGTAGTATGATCCGAATGCTCCTTTGTTGCAAGCTTGATAGATGCCTCCAAAATCTGGATCCTCCTTGTAGTTGTTCTTGATGAACTCAAACCCTAGAACTTTGGCGTTCATGATGATGAGGTTGTGTCGTCTAGAAAGAGCATCCGTTACTACATTCTCCTTTCCGTTCTTATACTTTATCACATAGGGAATGTCTTCACAAGTTCTAACCACCTTGCATGTCTTCTTTTTAAATTCGTCTGACCCCTCAAGTGTTTCAAAGTCTCATGATCGGTGTGAACCACAAATTCTTTGGCGAGTAGATAGTGTTGCCAAACTTCTAAGGCTCGGACTAAAGCATATAACTCCTTGTCGTATGTTAGGTAGTTGAGAGTGGCTCCACTTAGTTTCTCACTAAAGTAAGCTATGGGTCTTTTTTATTGAGTTAGCACAGCTCCAATTCCCAATCCGGATGTGTCGCATTCTACTTCAAAGGTTTTCTCAAAATTTGGCAAAGCCAAAACCGGAGCCTTGGTGAAGCATGATTTCAGCTCGGAGAAGACCTTTTCTTGTGCTTCTCCCCATTTGAATGGAACATCCTTCTTGATCACGGCTGTAAGAGGAGCAGCTAGGGTGCTAAAATTCTTGACAAAGCAGCGGTAGAAGCTTGCCAAACCGTGAAAGCTCCTAACATGTCTGATTGTTGTAGGTGTTGGCCATTCCTCTATGACTTTGATTTTTTCTTGGTCTACTCGAATTCCTTGTGAATTTATGACAAAGCCTAAGAACACAAGTTTATTAGTGCAAAAGGTGCACTTCTTAAGGTTTGCATAGAGACTTTCTTGCCGAAGGGTCTTTAGTACTTGCTTAAGGTGCATTAGGTGATCAGATAAGCATGAACTATAGACAAGAATGTCATCAAAGTATACCACCACAAACTTATAGATGTAAGTCCTTAGGACTTGGTTCATGAGTCTAATGAACGTGCTCGGGGCGTTGGTGAGTCCAAAGGGCATCACAAGCCATTCGTACAAGTCTTGTTTGGTTTTGAAGACAGTTTTCCACTTATCGCTTTCCTTCATGCGAACTTGATGATAACCACTCTTGAGATCTATCTTGGAGAATACGGTGGCTCTATGAAGTTCGTCTAGCATGTCGTCTAAACGGGGAATGGGATGTCGGTACTTGATGGTGATGTTGTTGATTGCTCGGCAGTCCACACACAGCCTCCATGTCCCATCCTTTTTTGGCACGAGCAAGACTGGAACATCACATGGACTAAGGTTTTCTCGGATGTATCCTTTGTCCAATAGGTCTTGAACTTGTCACTCTATTTCCTTAGCTTCTTGCAGATTGATGCAATAATCTGCTTGGTTTGGTATGACGGATTCGAGAACAAAATCAATTTGGTGTTTTATGCCTCGGATTGGAGGTAAGTCAGCTGGTGTTTCCTCAGGGAACACATCTTTAAATTGATTAAACTGCTCACAGACCCTTGGTGGTAAATCTGAACACAAAATCTCAAGGTACACATTCTCTTTGAAGAGGGTTAATAACACGGTTTGCTTTGCACACAACGTTTTCTAAGTTGCAAATAGAGAAGGTTTACTTACCATGATGGACTGAACCATCTTGAGTTGGAGCTCATGTACTTGAGTCGGGGTCAAGGGCGCTAAGTTATACTTGCACTTGTTATGGACAAATGAGTAGAATTTGGTGCGCCCGTTGTGTAGAGCCTCCTTATCAAACTGCCAAGGTCGGCCAAGTAGGAGATGTCTAGTTTGCATGGGAGCTACATCACATAGTGCCTGGTCTTCGTATGTTCCAATGCTGAAAGTAATGGTCACTTGCTCGGAGACTTTGATCTCGACCTGGTCGTTGAGTCATCTCAAGCGGTACGGCGTCAGGTGCTTGGTGGTGCTGAGTCCTAATTTTTCGACCAAGGACTTGCTAACCACGTTAGTGCAAGCACCACTATCTATAATAAGACTGCAAACGTTGTCGCTTATGGTATATCTCGAGTGGAAGATATTTTCTCTTTGTGCGGTTTCATCTGGCACGACCATAGAGTTCACGACGTGGTGAGCTACAAGGAATTCCCCTACGTCCGGGTATGATACAATCTACTCATCCTCTCCTATAGCTTCTTCTACATCCATCTTGTCCTCATCTTGTGATTCATACTCTCCGTCTTTGGTGACAACCATTACTCTTTGGTTCAGACATTCCCTCGCCATGTGTCCGCGTCCCTGACACTTGAAACACACGATGTCACGAGTTCTAAAAATATTCAGAGCCTTACTAACCTCAAGTATTGGAGTCTTGGTTGATCCCTGATTAGCTCTCTTAAGACGAGTCTCGACCTCAATGGTTTTGCCCTTGTCTTGTGGTCTCGGGAGGGCGCGTTCCATGGAGCGTTGTACTTGGGGTGGCTGGGCGCGGCCGTCTTCCTCTTTATCTGTTGTTCAGCTTGTATAGCAAAGTGCAATACTTCCCTTAACTCGTGATATGACTGTCTGTCTACCTTCCTAGCGATGCAGTCTCGCAGACCATCTAGGAATTGAGCCATAAGGGCTTCCTCGAGTTCTTCAATTTCTAGCCGGTTCTTCAGGTTTTCAAATTCTTCAAAGTAGTCTTCCATGGAACTATTTCCCTGTATCAACTTATGAAACCTTTTCTGTAAGTCTCTATGGAAATATGGAGGCACATACCTTCTCTTTAGATTAAATTTCATCTCGTCCCAAGTGGCGACTTGGTTATTGTGGTGACGTCTTCGTTCGGCTAGGTTGCAATCCGACCAGGATAAGGCGTTGTCCGTGAGTTGAGCAGCAGAAAAGTTCATTCTTTTATGATCCGCATAATGGTAGCACTCAAAGATGTACTCCATTCTTTTATCCCGATCGAGGTACGCTTCCGGGTCGACCTTACCGGCGAAGGTGGGCGCGGTAAGCTTGGGGTCGATGTTGGTGTGCACCGGATCGTCTCGCTCACGTCCGCAGTTATGTAGGTCTCTTCCTCGTGTGATATGACGCCTAGGTGGAGGGTAATCCGAATCTGGATCAAAGTCTCCCTCTCGGTAAGCGTCCGAGTCATCATCCCCGGAGTGCAGGGACACTCGCGTGTTGGCGGGTCTCGGCTCCAAGTGGTCCATTCGAGTGTTGATGGATCGAAGCTGGGCTTGGAGTTGGGCCAATGTTTCAGCTAAGGTGGGGTCCTTAGCTGGGGTTCCAATGTTTAAAAACAAGAAACAAGTAGTTATCTTAACCAAAATAATCTTAAGGAACAATTCTTTTTTTTTTTGTCTTTTTAGTTTGAGAACTAAGAACTCTAGCCGTCAAAAGCAAGATATAGACTGGATCTTAAGCAAACAATGGTTAATTTACTTGAGAAACGAATCTAACAACATATGCGAAAGTGATGACGGTTTTAAAATTATATATAGCAAAAATTAAAGATATATACAACCTTCCAGAAAATATTTGGCTCTGATACCAAAATGATACGAGCTTCGAGATTCTTCTCTAAGGTTGATGAGAGCGGGTCTTTTCCAAGGGAACCGAATGTACTTCCTTGGTAAGAAAAGTCTGAGGCGCGGAAGGTGGGGGATTGAGGAGCGATCCACAAGAAGGATGGTGGGCTTCTTGATACACTCAAGCACACTCTGTATCAAGAGGAGACCTCTCGAGATCTTATTGTGTGTTTCTCTTTGAGAAATTGTGTTCTTTATTGATTTTAAAGTTGGGTGCTTTGTTACATGGTTGCAAGGGGACCTTATATAGGGGTCCTAATGGCGACTTACTTAAAGAAAAAAGGAAAATATAGGTCGCAGCCCATTAACAAAAAAGAAATAAGAAAAATGGCAAATTACAAGAAAAATGGTAAATTTCTAACTTGGTGTTTTGGTGTCTTTTTAAATGAAACTAAAAGACCTAAAAAGCCTATGAACTTTAAGACTCTTTATCCTAAGATTGTGGAGTTGTTTGGGCTTGGTGTTCCTGCAAAAATATTTGTCGTAAACACAAAATAATCCTTGTAGGGCGCGATAAAGGGCCAAGTCTTGTCGGTTTCTTCCAGCTAGGGTCTTGTCGATTCTTGGTCCTCTTGGTAAGCTTCTAAAGGGTCTTGAATGTCTTGGATCTCCTCTGGTCGTGCTGCTTGGTCTTGACTTGCGTTCTTGATCTTTCCTGCGCTCCTCGAAGAAGACCCGATATCGATCTTGGAGCGTTCCGGGAAGGACGCGATCTCTTTTTTATTCAAGATGTTAACTACAAATTCTCCTAATTGTTCTTTCAGCTTGCATGCCCTACCTCGAGTCATTGGCATGCCTAGTTCAACCGGCTTGATGCCCTCATCATGTTAGATCTGTTAGAAAGAAGAACATTACAAGAAGCAATGCTATAAATGGATTGAGAAGAACAAGGGAAAAAATCAATCTCAACAAGAAGGAGAATCATCTCAAGCCAGAGATGATGCTAAAGATCTTGTTGGATTAGTGGCATTAAAAGTTAAGCTTTCATGTGGAGAAATAGATCAAAAAGAGTGGATTCCATTTTTCGGTTGTTCTTTCCACATAACGCCTATAAGAGATTTTTTCATCAATTTCAGGAAGAGTTCAACTAGAAAGTTATAATGACAAACGAGACACTAGTTTTGTTCAATGGCAAACGAGTACACTAGTTATCCAGATAACAATAGTGTTTTTCTTCATGATGTCATTTCACTTGGGAAACTAGAAGAGATAAGGTGTTTATTCAAAGGAGCAGCTGGCATAATCAAAGTTATCAAAGGAAATATGGTCATACTTAAGGAAAAAGAAGACAATCATTGTACATTCTTCAAGGTTGAGTTAAAATTGCATAAGCAAATGCAACAATATCAAAGGAGAATTCAGAAGATAAGAAGAATGACACAACAGGACTTTTGTACAGTCTTATGGGACATATTGGAATTCAAAGTCTTCACATACTTCAAAAGAAGAGATGCATTAAAGATACAAATATCACAAAAATCAAATTTTGTGAAGATTGTGTGTTTGGCAAAACACATAAGGTAAGCTTTGATACATGTAAACATGTTGCTAAAGAAGAGTTAGATTATGTGCATTTTGATCATTGGGGCTCACCTAATGTATATTGTAATTTGAGTAAGTGTCAGTATTATATTTCTTTTACTAGTGACTATTCTAGAAATATTTGGGTAAGTTTTCTCAGGTTCAAGGATGAAGCTTTCAAAACTTTATTGAAAAGAAAAAGATTGTAGAGACTTAAACAAAGAGAAAGGTAAAGAAACTCATGGCTAACAATGGACTTGAGTTTTGTAATAATGAATATACAGGTTCTGCAAACAAGAAGGGATTGTAAGACAGTGAATGTGTACTTACACCCTGCAACAGAATGGGATTACAGAAAGGCTTAACAAGACCATAATGAACAAGGTTTAAAGCATGCTAAGTGAGATTTTACTTGACCTAAATTTCTGGGCAGAAGCAGTTTATACAATTGTATACCTGATAAATAGATCACCCTTATCAGCAATACAATTCAGGAGGAAGTATGAACATCAACATGTTTTAGTCTGGAAAATCTAAAAAGATTTGGATGTCTAGCTTATGTACATTCATTAGAAGGGAAATTGGAACCTCGAGCAAAGAAATAAATTTTCAGAGGTTATTCTCCAAGAGTAAAAAGATACAAAGTATGGTTAATTGAAGAGAATAAATGTGTAATAAGCAATAATGTGGTATTTAGAGAGGATGTGGTTTATAAAGAAGTCAATAAAGAAAAATTAACATGTATAAATCACTTTATTTCAAATAAACTGACAAGTTTTGAGTTTACAGAAAGAAGTATAGATGAAGATGGAAATACTGCAAGAATATAAGAAATCTAGCTACTTCATCAACTAAAAATGAAGGAATATATTACCAAACATAAGATAATACATAATCTCTTAGCAACTATTAACTTGCTAAAGATATAACAAGAAGATCAATTCATCTTCCAACCAGATTTGAGGATTATGAATGTGAAGGTATAGTTGAAGAAGAAGCCATTTCAGCCTTTATTTGTTTACTAAAAGAAGATGCATGTCAAGGATAACCAAACACATTCTCAGAGGTTGTGCAAGATCCCGAGAGTGACAAATGGAAATGATCATTAATATAAGAAATGGATTCATTTCACAAGAATTATACATGGATTCTTATAGACAAACCAACATGTAAAAAGGTAATAGGTTGTAAATGGTATTTTTAAGAGAAAGGTATGTATTGCAGGAGTAGAGAAGCCTAGGTTCAAAGCCAAGCTAATAGCAAAAAGATACAACCAAAGGAATTGATTTCACAAAGATTTTTGCACTTGTAGTTAAGCATAAAACAATTAAATTCATTTTATCTATTGTAGTTGACTTTGATTTTGAGTTACAACAGTTAGATGTGAAGACAACCTTCCTTCATGACAATCTGGAAGAATATATTCTTATGGATCAACTAGAAGGGTTTATAGATAAAGATCATCCAAACAAGGTATATCTCTTAAAGAAATCTCCTAATGGATTAAAGTAGTCTCCTATACAATCAAATAAAATATTTGATGAATTTATGCATAATAATAACATAAGAAATAAATATGATAGTTGTGTCTACTTTAAGAAATTGAAGACAGAGCACTATATCTATTTACTTCTCTATGTTGATGATATATTGATTGTATCAAAAGATAAGATTCAAATAGGGATTTTAAAAAGACTTGTTAAGATCATAATTTGAAATAAAAGATCTAGGAGATGCTAGAAAAATATTAAGTATGGAGATATGTCGAGATCAAAATGTAGGTACTCTCAAAGTCACACATGAAACCTATTTGATGCATATTCTAAACAACTTGAAGATGGATCAAGCTAAGGAGGTATCAACACCAATATGAGCTCATCTGGAGTTAAGAGCAACATCATAACAACAACTGAAAGAGCAGGAACAAAGCATGAAGAGTATTCCTTATCAGAGTGCAGTCGGAAGCATCATGTATGCAATGCTAGCGACAAGACTAGATCTTGCATTTATAGTTGGTTTAATTAGAAGATATATGAGCAAGCCAATCAAAGATCAGTGGCAAGCTTTAAAGTGGGCTTAGATACATCAAATGTTCAATATCAACATGTTTAAGTTATAGGAAGAGTCAAGAATTCACAATGAATGGGCATTGTGACTTAGACTATGCAAGAGATTTGGAAAACAGGAAATTAACCTCAAGGATTGTGTTTATAGTAGGAGGAACACAATTAGTTGGAAATCAAATCTCCAAAGTGTAGTAGCTCCATCAACAACATAAGCAGAGTACATATCCTTAACAGAAGTAGCAAAAGAAGGGGTCGGTTAAAGGGTCTTGCAAGTGAGCTCATGTATCATCAAGATACAGTGAAAATATATTGTGATTCTCATAGTGCTATTGAACTCTAAAAAATGTTGTATATCATGAGAGGGCAAAGACTGTACCAGTCAAATTCAACTAACATAAGGGATCTTATCAGTAAAGAAGAGATTGAAGTTTTGAAAGTTCCAACATCCGAGAATCCAACTGATAGGCTCACCAAGTTAATACCCATATACAAGATGAAAGAAGCATTGAAGATGTTTTGTATATCAAGGAACATAAATCAGAAGAAACAAAGTATCCACCAACACAAGGAATATCAAGAGTAAGGTGAAGATTTGAAGTGATAATCATAATGATCTAAGTATCTACAAAGGCAATAGAAGACTCTATGTGCACCAAAGGGTTTGATATATGGTTCAAGGAAGCAAAGACTCCAATTCATGGAGAAGAATAGGCTTCGAGACTCATTAAGTGTTAGTGGGCTTTATGGATCCAGGTTATAAGATCCAACCACATCTTTGATGTAGCTTCTTTTTAACTAAGCGAGGACGAGTCAAAGAGTAAAAAAGTGAAGAAAATGTTTGGTTTTCTTCTGAGTTTGTTTTTTCTAGTTAGATTCTTTTCTCATTTTTTCTATAGGTTTCTATTCTTGCTGTAGTTGAAATTTGATCGAGTCAATTGTAAAACACAGAGATATAGAAAGAGAGAGGGAGAGAGAGAGAGAGATAGAGAGAGAGAGAGAGAGTGAAAGAGAGAGAGAGAGAGGGGGATTCTAAGTGTAAAAGATTCTAGTTTAAGTTCAGATTTTGGCGAGATGTAGGATTCCAGAAAGCAATCTGAACTCGTAAAATTGTTTGTGCTATTTATCTCTCAAAGCTCATAGTATGGTGAAAGCTTTTTAGTTTCCCAATTCAACCTCTGAATACATGAATAGACTCTTTCGATTCATTATTATCCCAGTCAATCAAAAATAAATTAAAATCGAATAGACAAGGCTTGTCTTCATACATTTATGACTCGAAATGTGTAAAGAAAACATGGCTAATTAGTGTTCCATATTTTGGAGGATCAGTGTTATATTTCAACCTTTGTTCATACATTATATATTTTGGCCTGTACCCACCTTAACGGTCCCGAGTCGACCCAAATTTTCTTTAATGAGACTTCTAACATAGTTTTAGAAACTTTTGATTTTACGTTTTTGAGAATTTTTAGTTTCAGAACTTTTTAAATTTTTGTAAGTTTCACAGAGAATAAATATTTCTTGAGAAGATTTCTGAATCCTTTCTGATTTCTATTTCAATTTAATTATGAGTTTATTCCTTTCATCTTCATTGTTATTTTTTACCATGTGTGAGTAGTTATCTAATCAGGTTTAAGATTTTCTAAGATTTCATGAATTGATAAATTATGGCTAAATAGAGATTATCGTAGGATTCTTCATCTATTGTTGATTTCAATGCTTAAGTTAGCTTGATCACCTATCTTATGAATTTGTTTTGTTTAACGCACCAAAAGTATTTGATTTAATGCATGAAATAACATTATATGAGCAAATTGTCCTTAGCCAACAAAAGGTGATGGTAAGACAATTAGTGAACATATCATACTTGAACTTAATGCATATTTAGAATTCTAGGTTCAGACGATAGCTTAGAATCTTAAGTTACTATATATAAGTCGATACCACTACAGCGGGTCTACTTCCCTTCAATGTTTTGAGCTGAGTAACGAATTTAACCATTTCCTGAATAATGTCTTGATATTGCTTTGAATTCCAGAGGATTTCCCTAGACTTGATGTTTTTATTTATTTGAATCTATGCTGTTTATTTACATTGCAATCATTAATATGAACAACAATCATATTGTGTCTTAGCTTAAGTTTACTATAAACACTGATAACACGATATACACCATTGCCAGAGACCAATCGTGTTACCTTTAGATCTAAGATTGAAATTTAGTCTAAGATTTATTATACTAACGTTTTTATTTTGACTTTCTTATGTGACCTTCGTTTATGTTCAGAAGAAGTTAAGGCTCTGGAAATCTCTTAGTCGTTGATAACGAATCACTTGCAAGATAAAAGAGAGGTAATCGAAGAGCGAGAGCAAACAGTGCAGCAATAAATGATCTTGATGCTTTAGGAGCTCATACAAACAATCTTGGCCAAAAGGGTCACCTTCCGGAGAACAATATGAATGTTGCTGCAGAAGAGTTATTGAGACAACAACACGAACAATAGTAGTGACAACAGAGATTGCCACAATGTTTTGCCATAAGCAAGTTGGACACACCTTATTAGCTATAACAGAACTAGTATGCGATTCGTCCTCATCTTATTCAAACGCAAGACTTTGAATTCAAGCCTCCGATGATTGCACTGGTCAAGTAGTATATGTTTTATGGTTTACTAGTTGAGCACCCTATCGACTACATTGAATTTATTAGGAAATTCGTAGCACCGCAAGCTCGAATGGAATCCTTTGTGGATTATATGAAGTTGAAGATGTTCCATTTCTCATTGGCTGACAAGGCATTGAGATGGCTTATGTATCTTTATGCACGATCATTGAAAACTTGGGAAGCGACTAGAGCTGTTTTTATGGATCACTTATACACCAAGTCAAGACTACTGCGTTGAGAAACAAGATCGTCACCTTTCAGCAGTAGGTTGGTGAATCATTTTGCGAGGCATAGAGAGATTCAGAGAGTACCCTAGAGAATGTCCAAACCATAGGTACACTGATGAGGAGACCTTAATATCTTTTATGGAGGAGTTGAGTATGACTTCAAGAATTCTCTTAATGCAGTTAGCAATGGATATTTTATGACAAATACTAAGGAGGAATTGTTTACGACTATTCTGTACGTGTTAGCAATCTTGAATCCCAGAAAATAGATGAGTTGACTCCCAAGTTGGATATACTGATTACGACCAACCACACCAACCAGAGAGGTGTAAAATAGTGTGATGATGTGGCATAAACGATTTTTTACACGAGTATTTAGAAGAGTCATATGAGCAGATTAAGATCCACTATGGCATAAGCGACTTTTTACACGAGTATTCAGAAGAGCCATATGAGCAGATTAAGATCCACTATGTCAATGGTACATGTTTCACATATAATAAAGGATTTGTGCAAAACATAAGATTTAACCCAACAAATCTTTCTTATAGGTGCATGAATGTTGAGTATCCTTAGGATCCGTTTTATCTGCCAGAGGGAGTAGTTAAACTTCACAGTTTTAGGAAAAAAATTTAGTGCAGAATTCAGGCTTCATGCATAATTCGGGCGTCGAGCAAAATCTGGGACATAAAAACTATGGTCAGAATTTTCATAAGCATCTCATGCAAAATTTAGACACTGGCCAATATTATTATAAACCCTTCATGCAAAACTAATGCACGAACCATCGTTAACCAAACAGCATGTTGTTTCAGCAACAATCTCAGAATTAGTTTCACGCACCTGCTAGTTGCTCCAATAACTCACAGGAGTGCAAAGGTGAAAATCATGTACAATGATCCTAATAATAAGTATGGGGCAATGTTTACTAATGTGAAGTAGTTAGACACACAAGTTGCCCAAATGTGAATGGTACATGTTTCGCGTATAAAAAATGATTTGTGCAAAACATGAGATTTAATCGAGCTAATTTTTCTTACAAATGCATGAATGTTGAGTATCCTTAGAATCTATTTTATTCGCCAAAGGGAGTAGTTCAAACTT
>JAKUCM010005650.1:0-32091 GCA_023374145.1 Lepidium sativum
GTTTGTGAATTTTATTAAATAATCTGAAAAAGGATAAGTAAAAAATTATCTATTGAAAAGATCATTTTTGTCCATCAAAATACTATGCATTCCTAGTTTTAGTAAACAATAATATAAGCATAAAATCAAATACAATTACTCAATATACATATTATATGAGACCACCAAATATCTATTATCCGTTTCTTATCAGAATTTATAGTCACCAACATTTACAGTCTGCCATTACATTTTTCAAAATATTATGAGATCACCGAACATTTATGGTCTGCTTTAAATCTATAGCCATTCTACGGTTTACCATTTCATTTTTTTAAAAATATTTCAAGATTACTGAATCCATAGCTACCAAACGTACATGGTCCGCCACTTCATCTTAAAATTCACGACTACCGAACATCTACGATATGTTATTTCACCTCATAATCCACGACAATCAGACGTCTATAGTCTATCGCTTCACCTCATCACATCACATAATATCATATACTATTTATCATCACATCACAACAAATATATCATCAAATATAGTATTAAACATTGTATCATACATTTTATCTAATGCATTATGAAACATCAAAGAAAAATACATAATCATAATTCTACAAGATTACATCCTCACCTTGACCTGAACAAAAAAAAATGAAAAACGGACCACCACCTTAAAACAAAGTTTTTATGATGAACTCTACTTCCAAATCAAGAAACTGATATGAAAACAAGACCCCTGGGGCTTCAAATGATAAGTTGATCGTCTTTTGATTTCTTCTGGTTTGCAGGGAAAATGTTTTTGAAGTAACTCTGTATAAAAATATGATAAACGCAAATCTTCATAAACGACAAACTATCATAACTTTCAGACAAAAATTTCAATTGACAAATCGTTTTCGGTTATGTCTAACTCTGAGAATCAAGAATCTACTCATCGAATTTGAGACGGTTCCGAATTGTCTTCTTCTTCTGATTTTCTTTTCTTTAACAGTAGAAAAATTATATAATGGCTAAACTTTATTCTCTTTAGGATTTTCTAAAAATCTCTTGCAACTTTATATATATATATATATATATACACGTATATCTAGAATTTTATTTATTTATTAGATTTAATATTTGAATTAATCTATTTTCTAATTAAGTCCTAAGAAACAGATCTCACAATTATGACCACTCCTTTCTTGAACTCACTCTTATTCATAAATTATTCTTCTATGTTTGAATTTAATTTGATCTTCGTGTAATTCTACTTCTTCTCTAAAATCTGAACTTCGAAACTTTTGAGACTGCCTAACAAAAGTAAATTTGGTAAAAATTTCATATAAACTAAATAGTAGTAGTTTAATAGTTTCTATTTCAGAGGAATTCACCATATTGATCTAGATCATAAATAATTTAAAATTTCTTCAAAAAAGAATTACTTATTATTTTTATTTGGCCACCAAATATTTAAACTTGAACTACATTTAATCCCAAAAAATTAGATTGGACTTTGATCCATACTTTTCCTTATATAACCAAAAAAAAAAACTTTCTTCAAATAGAGAAACTAACAAAAAGCGTAAGAACTATTATAGGGTTAGATTAGTTGAAGAATTTGACATAAGATTTAAATTTTAAATTTGATCCTAGAATTTATTAGCAATAAGAAAATGCTTGTGGGTAAAACATTATCAACAAGAAAATATTGGAAATTACCTTTTATTTTGTTATTAATTATTTTCTCATGAAAACGTAACTTATGGGCTTTTGATGAGAGCCCACAATAGCCCCAGAGAAGAGGAACATAGGAGACACTGAGGTTGGGCTGGAATCCAATGTGTGTATGTATGAATTGACAATTATACCCCTGACGCTAACATCAATTTACCGACACTCTTCTGCTTTCCAGAATGGCGGGAACCCTAATGACCCTTGCTTTCCTTTTTCTCGAGTTCCGTCCAATGGCCATATGATTATAGTAGTCTCCTTCCTCTCTTACTCTTCTCGTCGTTTCTTCCCTCTTCTTCAAACCGATCTTCCTGCTATCTTTTTCCGAGAACAAGCTCAGCATCTCTACAACCCCAGTTCCATTTGGCGGATAACTTCAGCAAAAAAGATACTTTCAATGCCGATCGTAGCTGAGTACGCGAAGTCCAACAGATCGTCGTGTAAGTCTTGTTCTAAGACGATAGCTGTGAAATCGCTTAGACTAGGGTTGATTAGCAAGGGACCTGGTGGGTTTGACATGACCAGATGGCACCATCTCGATTGTTTTCCTACCGATTCGGAGTCGATTGTTTCTCTTGATGATATTCAAGGATTGTCCACTTTAGAGGTTAGGGTTTCGTTATTCGAGAACATTTGTTTTTTCTGTTTCCTCCACACTTGAGACTTTCCACTTATTTCGGTTATTTGTGTTAATGCTTGTGCTTATGGTCACAGAAAGATGATCAGAATGCTTTGGCGAGTTTGGTGGAACAATGTGGCGAACCTGTAAAACAAGTAAGATCTGTAGCGACGTTCTTTAGTCTCATTTGCTCATCTAGATGTATAAATGCAGATTTAAGTACTTTTCTCAAACTGCTTTGTATCGGTTAAAATTTGAACCAGCAAGAGGAGGAGGAAAAGATTAAAAAGCCTATAAGTGGCCAGAAGATTAAGGAGACGACAGGTTCTTCTGTTTCTTCCAAAGTAATTGCTGAGTATGCGAAATCAAACAGATCATCATGCAAGAGTTGCTCTCAGACAATAGCTTCAAAGGTTCTGAGATTGGGGCTGGTGACCAGAGATTCCCGGGGATTTGATATGACAAAATGGCATCACTTGGGTTGTTTTCCCGTCGAACAGAATCCACTTCATTCTCTAGAGGATATTGGTGGTTTTCCTTCACTGCAGGTTAGTCTGTATTTACAGATTAGGAACATTCAGTTCAGAGGATAGAACTTTCGGATGATTACATGTCCTATGGTAACTAGGATCCTAATATGTATCCTATAATGCTACCTTGAATCTTGATGTAGGTATATGTTAAAAGTATTGTCACATTGCTTCTCGTATATACCAACAGCAATCGCATCGCTGTCGGTTTCATGTCCTTATTTGTGCTGATATGGTTTATATCTGATTCATTTGTTATGCTAAACAGGATGCTGACCAGGATGCATTAAAGGATATGGTTCAACAATGCGGGAAAGAGACTTTAAAAGATGTACTAGCTATAACCTTTGGCATATTATTCTTTCTTTCTTTAATATTTAATACTTATTTTGTATGAAACCATTATTTTAAAAGCGTTTTCATGTTTTAACTGGGAAAAGGTATCATAACGGTTTCAACAAATGTAGAGAACTTTATCATTTCAGGCTTCTCTAGGCTAACTTCTTGCTTTATTTCTGGCAGGATTCCCAAAAAATGGATGAAGACAGTGATGAGTCTGAAGCTGAAAATGGACTAACGGAGGAGACAAACAAAGGAAAACATTCTTCGGTTGCAAAATTGGTGGAACAATTGGGCGATCCTGCAAATGAAGTAAGTTCTGCAAGCGACAATCTTCTTTTGTGAGAGGAAAATATGATAGTTTTATATGTAGACTTCACTATCATTTGGTCATTTATGTGTAGACTTTTGACTGAAGTACTTTTCTTAACTGCTTGTATCGGGTCAAATACAGCAGCTCGATGAGGATGTAGAGATTAAAAGGTCTACATCAAATAAAAAGAGTGGACAGAAGATTAAGGAGACGACAGATTCTCCTGCCTCATCAAAAGTTATTGCTGAATATGCGAAATCGAGCAGATCAACATGCAAGAAATGCTCTCAGACTATCACTGCAAAGGAACTGAGGTTG
Source organism: Lepidium sativum (assembly GCA_023374145.1). NCBI lineage: Eukaryota > Viridiplantae > Streptophyta > Magnoliopsida > Brassicales > Brassicaceae > Lepidium > Lepidium sativum. Next base: position 3,824 of record JAKUCM010005650.1, read on the forward strand.
GGGCTAGTGACCAGAAACTTCCGGGGATTTGACATGACACAATGGCATCACTTGGGTTGTTTTCCTGTCGACTCAGATCCAATTGGCTCTGTAGAGGACATTGGTGGAATTTCAGAACTGCAGGTAAGTTTGTATTTACAGATTAAGAATTTTTAGTTCAGGGGGTAGAACTTTTGGATGATTGCATATCTCTTCTGGTGACAAGGATCATTCAAAAAAACAGATAATGCTATCTAAAATATATTTGTGGGTTTAAAAAGTATTGTCAAGTTGGCATGACATCGTTGTCAGTGTCATGTTGAATAAACAATCCAAACATGTAAGTATCCTCGTTTGTGCTAACACATCTTTATATTTTATTCAATTTCAATTATAAACAGAGTGCTGATCAGGATGCATTAGCGGAATTGGTCCTACAATGCGGGGAGAAGTGTTTGGTACAATAACTAGCAAAACCCATTTTCATAATTTCTTTGATGAAAGCATTCTGTTGTAAAGTGTTATCATATCTTAAGCGGAATCTAGTATTAAAGTCCGTACCCAAACATGCAGAGAACTTAAACATCCCAGGCTTCTCCAAACTAACTTTCTTACTTCATTTCCTGGCGGTATTGCAGAAGATGGATGAATCTGAAGATGACAATGGGCTAATGGTGGAGACAAACAAGAGAAAACATTCTCAGGTTCATAAATAGCAATAATAACATTTTAGTTTATATAATTTTGTAAAACTGGAATATACTGTAGTTATTGTTTCTTGTAAAGGTTGGGGAGATGGTGGAAGAAGAGGAATTGCAAGCTAATGCGAATCAACACATGAGTAGAAAGCATAAGGTATACGAGCAGTGAGATGTACAGGGTAGCTGCTTGTACTAGCTACTCTTATATCTAAGTTACAGTTATGTTTAATAGACATATCCATACAATCCCGTATCCGTATTTTAAGGTTACAGTTTTCCATACCTGTTTCTTGCCTCGTACCCGTTTCAGTGCTACTTAGCTCCTCATTGTGTAGAAAATCACTTAAATGATTTTGAAATATTGTATTATGCAGGTAAACATCAGTGAGTCGGCTTCTCGGGCTGAGGTTGAAACAGAAATCTCTCTGTCAGCTTCTGATGTGATGGAGACGTACAAGGTAGGATTTTTAGTGTTTGAGGTTGAAGCCATGTATTCCCGTGTTAAATTTTTTTTCTTGGGAGTTTGTAGCTTTGGCATTTGTATTGTTATTCCAGTTCTTGTATGTTTCTGGCGCCTAATCTACTTGTTTCTCAGGGTGCCAGTCTATTACCAAAATGGAAAGCTTTCGAGACAGTTATATTCCTTGAGCGGGTGAGAAATCATCTTCAGATATGATGTTGGTTCTTGAGTATAGGGTAATGAACTAACGCTTAATGGTTTATTCCCTTGTTGTATTTTAACAGGATGATGGCCTAAATGATTCTGAGAAAATAGCTGCATTTGATTTTGATGGATGCCTCGCAAAAACATCTGTGAAAATGTAAGCTCTTTTGTCACTCAAAATTTTGTTGTTAACCCAGAATTATGATTTTTGGACCTACGGGTTGTCTATTTCAAGTGATTATATTTTTGCAGAAAAGCATGCCGACAAATGTTCTGTCGTTTAGTAAATTTGGACCCAGCAGTTTTTGTTTATCCTTTTTATTATCTCGATATTTAATGGTGTTGTGCATAGGCCACGTCATTCAAGGAAATAAGATATGATGTAATGTGTCATAACGTTTTATGTTTCCTTCTCAGAGTTGGGGCAGATGCATGGTCCCTTATGTATCCTTCCATTCCTGAGAAATTGCAAAGTCTATACAGTCAAGGCTATAAGCTGGTATCTTACTTTTAGCTAAAATACAATCTCTAATTCTTGTTACTCAGTAGTCTTGTTAATAGAAAGAAGCTGATTTTAATTGTTCAACAGGTCATTTTCACAAATGAATCCAACATTGATAGATGGAAGAACAAAAGGCAAGCTGCTGTAGATTCAAAAATAGGACGTCTCAACAGTTTTATTAAGCGCGTGAAGGTCCCCATTCAGGTTAAGTGCACTTTAGTTTTTCATACTTAAGAACGTGATTGTATCTACTCAAGAGCAATGCTTTCTACAAATCCGAGCTATTATTATAAGTAATTAAAAGAAATTATGATGCATTCAAAATCCCTCTTCTGAAGTTAATTCATATGGTTTTAACTTAATGATTGTGCTGGCGTATTGATATAATCACTGAGAAAACTGTGATGCTGTCTTGCAATTTCATGTTAGCTAACATCCAAAATCGTCAGAGATTCAAAAGTGCCAGTTCCCTAATATATTGCTGATACTGTGAAGGTTATAAATGGTTTATTCTGCAAACAGGTGTTTATAGCCTGCGGAGTTTCAAGCTCTGGTGGTAAAGATGATCTTTACCGCAAACCCAGGGCTGGAATGTGGCAACTCATGAAGAAGCATTTTAACTCTGGAATTGCAATTGATATGGATAAGTTAGTTTTTCTTCCGACCTGCTCTTAAAACTTATAGCAAAGCTGGAAGATTATACACATTTGTCCGCCAGTCTTCCTGATTTAACTCTATCCACTTTCTTGCAAGCTCTTAGTTTGGTTGAGACTGACTTCTGTACTGTTCTGGTCAGATCCTTCTACGTTGGGGATGCAGCCGGAAGAAAAATGGATCACAGCGATGCTGACATCAAATTTGCGCAGGTATTTGTTACAAACATTAGACGTCTATTCTCTTTGGTAGAATTTCACAACTGTTCTCTTTGGTTGCAGGCGAGTGGACTAAAGTTTTACACCCCGGAGGAATATTTCATTTCTGAATGACAATTTTAGCTTTACGAAATAGCAAATGAATTGTTATTACTAATTAACTCATTTTCATGTTTTTAATTTAGAATCATAACTTATCTATAATGCTTTTGCTACTTACGGTTTTATGGTTTTATAACAGCCTCAATCAATAGATGATGCAGGTTTGTGGGATCTATTGATCTAGGCTATGGCTTAGTTAGTGTGTGTAGTCCTTTTGTCTAAGTATGTATTTCTAGCTTATGTGCATCATCCTCTCAAAACTTATGTTTCATATGCATGTTTGTAAACTCCCCAAACCTTTCTATGTTTATAAAATGACAAGTTGTTTGTCGGCTTATAATAAAATATTTATAGTAGTAAATAACATAACTGAATTTTTGGTGTTAACATATATGACTGAAATCAAAACTGCAAGAAATAGTAATACATGAGGCTGGGAAGTTCTTGAATAATCTCTTATGCTAACTAATAGTATACATTAAATAGTAAATCACTCCTTTTGACCAATCTCACCATCCAAAATGGCATGTCTTGTTAGAACAATCTCTTTGACAAGGTTTCTGTAAATAAAGGGCCTAACAGCTGCACGGAGAAACAGCTCAGGTGGGATTCTACTCTTCTTTATCTTCTTCATCCACCTTCCATATCCTACTCTCTTCCATTCTTCCGGCTTCACTTTAGCTTTCTTACCTCTCATTTCCAACTCATCTCCTTCAGTCTCTCTCTTTTCTCTTTCCTCCATTGCCTTCAATTGTTTATCATAAAACTTATCTGACACCACCATACTCATCTCTGCAAGCTTCTCCATCCTCTCCGCGTTGCTTGTTGCTTTCTTGAATTGCTCTTCCCAGTACCTCTCATCTTCTTCTGGATCCGACTCTTCTATTTCATCTTCCAAACTGTCTTCTTCCTCGTTGCCCTCCACATTCACAACCGTATTATCATCATCATCATCATCATCATCTCCTTCCTCCATCTCACCATCAGATTCATAATCATCATCATCATCACCTTCGTCTTCAATCCATTCTGAGAATTCAGCATTCTCTGAGTTTCCACTAGTGTTCATCTGATACTCATTTTCATCTGGAGCATCACAGCCTAGCTCCATCTCATCCAACTTTGCTTTCCACTCTTTTGTATACGGATGCAACAGTTCGTTCGGGTGGTTTCCAAGCAAGAACTTCAACACTTTGGACTTCTTCTCATCACTAGACTTCTCATAAGCATTCACCACATCATCCACAAAAGCTGTCTGTCTCACCTTCAACATTTTACACAACCCTCCGTAATAAGTACTCAACTCCACTCTACCTTCATCATCCTCCACTTCACACACGAATCCAGATTCCGTCACCGGGTTTAGATAAGGGATGAGTGAATTAAAGAAATCTTCTTGAGGCTCAAACCTGCACTGAAACACAGGCTTCTTCACATACACAATATCGGGTCTGAACCAAGCTGCGCATTGACATATCAAAGACCGAGTTTTATTCCCCAATCTCCCCATCAAGTTCCATTTGTCCAGCCTCTGCTTTTTCTCTGCTTCCACAACAACTTCGCTTACCAACGTCCATTGCTCCCACGGCAACTCACTGAGTCTCCATTTCGGATGTCTAACAAAAACCCAAAAATACCTCAAACCAACATTTGAATCCAACTCCTTAACTCTTTTCTGGAAAGCTATATTCATCTCATGCTGCTCAATCTTCTCGAACTCTTCATGATTCTCCACTTCACCTATCATAGTAACACACTCATCAGAGATAGTACCACGCACCGGATCACCGACCACAACACCACGCCACGAGTAAGGTCCAAACTCTCCATACTTGAACCAATCATAAGGATGACGCAATCTCGGGTCATCCTTATCCATAAACCGAACCATCCTATCGTAACCAAGCCCTATCATCTCAAGCTCCTCTTCCGTGAACTTATCAGGGTGGCTACTAAGGATGTTGCTTCGACTTTTGTCAGGGTTATTATACAATCTGTAAAATAGAGATTCCGCTAACTTCTTTGACTTTTCACGAGCTTTCCGCTTCACCTGCTTCCTCATATCCGAATCCCCTTCTATCCTCCCGCCAGATGAACCTCCAAGCTTCTTCTTGCTCCTCCCCGCCAAAGCCCGCACGTCTCGCCGGAATCCACCATCTTTTTTGAGCAAAAGTTCGGAGCTTTTGACCATGAACGCATAATTCTTCTCCGTAATAACCGGTAAAATCGAAACTATCCTTCGTGAGCCAGAATTGGGTGGAGATTTACATAAGAAGAAACTAGGGTTCAGGGTTTTAGAGAAACATAAATTTTGAAACAGCATTTTCTTCTCCCGAAACAGCTTAGAGAGATTGGCTTTTCATTTTTTTTCTCTAGTCAAACGGTAATAATATATAAGCCAAACGATATATCCGTATTTGTATTTGCCATATCTGTTATTTTAATATTTGTAATTATATATATATATTTTTTACAACGGCAATAACGATGAAAAGTTCGTCCGTCTCAAATTATAAAGCCGACACACAACAAGCTTTGGCAAGGGCGTCAGCTTTATAATTTAAGACTCTTGGGATGGTAGATAAACAACCGGAAGAAAACATCACCGATAGCCTCCGAAACTCCGACTGGTACGTTAGGAACACCGGCCACTCCTCGGAGGATTGTAAAATGCGGTATACTGTCTCGCGATCTGTAGATATCTCCACTTCCTATATATGAAGCTCCAATAGCGACTCCATTGCCCCAAGCACAATCTCCAACTCCGCATGAAGGGGTGATAAGCACTGATGAATTCGTCTCGATCCCGAACAAACTCCGTCCACTGAATCTGGAAAGCAGACCCATTCGATCCCTGTAAAGAGGCCAGCGTCTTTCCAGGACGCATCCACATAGCATTTGTAGCTAGTGAAACTGTGATTAGCTGTGGTGGGGAATATACTCGATGCCTTAGACGAAACACGCCATGAAACACATACTTCTCGTTTCTCAATGTCAGATGTACGTGCCACAGTCCACTCAATACTGTCAGACTACGCCCGTCCTAAAACCACTCGCGGATCAAGGTCCACCTGTGTAAAGCAAAATCTATTTCAGGCTTTCCAAATGTGCCAGATAATCCATGGAAATATCCCAGAATCTACCTGATGTGGAAGACGATTAAACAAAAAATCTAAATTAAACCAGACTGACTGACCCGAGAACATCCCCTGTCTAGATGGTATGTCCGATAATGCCCAAACTTGGAGCGCCGGCGGACACTCAAATAGGACATGATTAATCGTCTCAATTTCCATCCCACAACGCTGGCATCAGGCATCCCGCCCCAACCCTCTTTGGACTAGGTTTTGGAAAACAGTCGTACAGCCGGAAAGGATTTGCCAAATAAAGTGTCTTATTTTCGGGGGACAATTAAGTTGCCAACATCGCGTATATAACATGTTAAAAGACGGTCCAGAAAACATGTATCACCCACCCTCTCTCTGTTAGCCAACTGGTAACCCGATTTAACCGTATACCGTCCTGATATTGTATCGTGCCAATCCCTAAAATCCTTCCGGTAAATTTTCAGTAATCGGATCGCCAAAATCAACTCTACATCCCTCGGATCGAAATATTGTCGAACTAGAATCTTGTTTCATTTACCCGTACTCCGATCTATAAATTGATCCACCGTCATATCCGGAAATAAGTACAGATCCGACCAAAAAGCAGGCCGCGGGTTGACGTCTGGAATCCACGCATCTTTCCAGACCTTAATCTGCGTACCATTCCCTACTTTCCTAATTAAACCTTTTAAAATCAGAGGACGGATAGACATAATACTACGCCAACCATACGACGCCAACGGCCTTACATTGACCTCCAATAGACTCTCATCATTATAATATTTCCCTTTTAATACCCTTGCCAATAAAGAGTCAGAGAACACCAAGAGCCGCCAAATCTGTTTTGCCAGAAAGGCTTGTAATTATATTTGAAAATACAAATATGTAGAATATGAATATCTGTATCTATATTTTTATCTTTATCCAATTTTTGTACAAAAAATAAAAAATTAAACGCTTTTCTCACTACAAACGTTTAAACTTTTTATAATTTTGTTTCAAAAAAGTTAAATAAATAATGTTGGAAAAAATTAAATAAAAAACAAATAATATAAGTGAAATAAATAAAAATAGTATTTTTAGTATTAAAAACATAAAAATATAAAAAGAAAATATATATGGATATTCAAATTTGAGATCCATAATATACGATATTCATTGGATATCAAAACTTACTATCTGTATTCGTATTTGTTTTGGCCGGATATACATTTTCCGGATAAAATTTTGGATACTGATCTAGATAGCCAACAGATATCTAATTTCATCCTATTTAGAAGTTGTGACCAACAAGCCATTACTAACCGAAAAAAAAAATCTTGTTCTTTTTATATTCTTTTGATTCAATAGATTTATGATGGCGAAACGGATCCACCTGAGGGAACTGGGCTACATCACGTGCAAAGAACTAAGCGAGCTCGGTGCAGGCAAAGAAGGATGGCTTGTAAACAACCCCTACCTTGTGTGCGCACTCGATTCCCACACTATAGCTTTAGCCAATCGTTTTCATCTTGATTGTGAATTGGGCTGAATCTAATGCGCCTCGTGTCAAGATTAGACCTGATTTATCTCCAATTGAGGCCGAATCGATCACGACTATCGAATGGTTAGTGTTTGATGATATCAAAGTCGTTGCTGTTGGGACTTTATATGGGTATCTCCTCCTCTACTCCATTGCCAATATCATTATCTTTTCTCAAGAACTTTTATCATTGTCTTTGAGTATATGTGTGTGATTAAATAGCTCTGAACTGAAACCAGGTGTGGCAGATGAGAACCAGACCACATATTCTAACGATTCAATGTGCGAAAGGTAGCAAATTGTTGCAACCGTCGTACAGGTCTGAATCAAATTCTTCATCCTCGTCTTATACTCCTCTTGAAGTCTTCTTACTTAATGGAGATTTCGGCCAAGTCTCTATGCTCAACCGATCTCTTTCTTAACATATCACTCAACTAACCTTCTTTGTATGTCCAACAACTTTCTTCAATTTTTGTTCTCGAATCTTTTTGTGAATGCTAATGAACCTAAAATCCAACTTGAATCGACATTTGCTTTTGCGGAATGATTAAAGAACAGGAAACGAAGAACATAATCATTTAACAAATTCGATCCCAAGGTGGAATATACATCTTGTCAGAGCTCAAACAAGATCCGGATTTCACTATCATCTCTTTGATACTTGCTCAAACTCGAGCTCGTTTACAATGGTGAAACACAGAAAGAATATGAACAAAAAACTCTGCTCACTTCTCTCAACCTATTTTCAAGGAATTTATTGCTCTCACCAACCTCAAACAAAAAGAAGAAGAGCTTGGATTTAATCTAACCGGTAACAACCGTAACAGACTTTTCGATTCTCCTTCTTATTCGATGAGATTCAACGACTCTCAGTCTTCTCGTCCTCGCTTTAAGACTAAAACAACTTGATAGATGATAAGTGGATCCAATAACCGAGATCCACATTCACACTTAAACCAATGTGAAATAGTCGACACTCTATTTCCTTACGAGTCTCTCTCTCAGACAAATTTCACCTGATCTTGACTATACTTCGACAAATCTCCACCTTAGGCAAGATCAAATAAATAGGTGGATCAACATTACTGACTTTAAACCTCAGAAACCCGAAGCATCCTAAATGTTTCCTGAAGTTTGTGGACTGGTTATACTTTTGTGAGAATGTCTGCTGGATTGTAGGTTGTTGGTATCTTCTTTACGCTTAACACTCCGTGATCAATCAATCCTCGAATGTAGTGTTACTTCAAAACTACACATTTGATCATGGCATAATACACTGCATTCTTTGCAAGTGCAATTGCAATCACAGTGTATCTCTACTATCTTTTGCTTAAACCTAAATTCTTCTGCTAATCTTTTTGGCCAAATGGATTCCTTTACTGCTTCAGATAAGGAGACATACTCTGCTTCTGTTGTAGATAAGGCCACTACACCTTGAAGATTTTACTTCTAGCTGATTAGTTTCCTCTTATTGTGAAGACTGATCCAAGTCTTTCTGTGATCCAAGTCTGCTGCATAGTTCGAATCACAATAAACCTTTACTGTGAAATCTATGTTGCCTTCAAATCTCAAATTAATCTCAGTTGTTCCTTCGAGATATCTTAATACCCACTTTACTCCCTGCCAATGCTCTTTGTTAGGATTGCTCATGAGTCTGCTTACCATTCCTACAGGGTATGCAAGATCTGGTCTTGTCTCGTGCGAATCATGGAGTACATTAAACTTCCTACTACATTCTGATATGAAATACTTTTCATAAGTTGACTCTGAGCTTCTGCTTCCTCTTCAGTTGTCATTTTTAGCTTGAAATGTGCTCCTAGAGGAGTTAAACCTTATTTTGACTGATCCATTTTGTAGTTTCCAAGAACTTTCACAATGTAGCTTGACTAAGATACCTTCATTTTTCTGTTGGGTCTATCTCTGATAATCTCCATTCCGAGAATATTCTTAGCACCTAGATTCTTCGTCTCAAACTCATAAGTTGAGAAGACTCTTTAAAATATTATTTCCTTCTTGTTAGATGATGCAATAGGAATATCATCTGCATAAAGGAGTAGATAGATAAAATTATCATCAAATAGCTTTTTCTAGTAAACACAATAATCAAACTCATTCCTTTGATAACCACTCTTTTTCATAAACTCATCAAACATGCGGTTCAACTACCTTGGAAACTGCTTAAACCCATACAAAGATCTCTTCAAAAGACAAACTTTTTCTAGATGATCTTGATCTATGTAACCTTCTGATTGATCCATGATTATGTGTTCTTCTATATGACTGTGAAGAAAAGTTGTCTTCACGTCTATGTGTTGTAATTTCATGTTAAAATGAGTTACAACTGAGAGCAAATACCTTATGGTAACGTGTTTCACCAATGGAGCAAATATTTCTTTGTAATTTATACCTTCCTTTTGAGAGTATACTACAAGAGAACATGTGTTTTACAATTCTCATTTTCGTCCCTAAAGCGTTGTAAAGGACTTTTACAACGTATTAGGGACGCCGCGTGAAACGTCGTGTCTTGCACGTCGTAAGGTACAAAACGTTGTAAAAACGTTGTAAAAGTTAACAACGCAAAAAAAAAACGTTGTTAAAACGTCGTAAAGGGGGAGTTGTAAAAACCTCGTAAATATAGTAGTACGTTGTAAAGTCGATGCCAATATAAACGTTGTAAGTTGATTGTAAACTTAGCAACGTCCTTACAACATTTAGTTTACAACTAATTAGAGTCGATTTTTTTACAACGTTTTAGAGTCGATTTTTTTACAACTAAGTAAAGACGAAAGTTTTACAACTACTTAAAGATGAAATTGTTTACAACTACTTAAAGACGAAAAGTGTTTACAACTATTTAAAGACGAAATAATTTACAACTACTTAGGGACTAAAATTTATTATGTATTTTTTTATTAAAATTGTGAAATTTATTTTTTTTGTATTTAAAATAAAATATGAAATAATTAAAATAAAATTATAATATAAAATATATAATTAAAATGTTTTTACAAAATTTAATTACAAATTACAAAATATTTAACGAAGTAATTCGTCGAACATGTCAGAGCTACGGTCGTCCTGATCTTCAGCCACCCACTCGTTCAAATCGACCTCGACATTCTCCGTAGGCCTAATCCCGAGGTTGCGACGTCTAAGCTTCAAAGCCGCAGATGCATGTGGATTGCCCGCAACCAAAATATCCATCATAGATTCCATGGCTGCGAATTTCTCATCCGTCGTTTGCTTTAGCGAATCAATTTCCGCACGAGATTCTTGCAACTGAGTACGGAGTGAGTTTTCGCCAATCCAGTTAGAAGTGACTCTCTGGACATCTTGGGCGGATCCTATGCCAATAATCCGTCCCTTTTTTGTTGGAACGATCTACAGAAAAGATTTAAGGGAAAAAATATTATTTAAATTAAAGTATTTAATTTAATATCTGCTTATAAATTGCGTTGATCTCCAGAGCACTCCTGAACCGCAGCTTCAACCTGGCTATGTAGCAGCTCACAACGTGGATCGACGAAGACGCCAAATTTCTTCTTATGGGTTGCGGCATAGAGTTCTGGAAGCGTAGGAATCTGTCCAGTTTTTTCCGCCTAATAAAATTCAATTTTTAATTAAATATTAATTTATGTTAATAAATATTAAAAATGAAAAAAATTATTTTTAAAAATACTTACGATTTGTATTGCCACTCCGCCAAAAGGCATTTGGCCTGCAGTGTGCGGCATTGCGACTGGTAAGCCGTCGGGCCCAATCGTCTTCCGGGAAGCGGAATACTGAGCAGCTCTCCTCACAGCTACAGGGTCTACCCAGTAATTCTTCAGTCCATCCCAACAAGCGTTGGTCATGAATGTGGGTTTCCCGGCATCTCCCTTCACCTCCCACTCGGTTTTCCAGTCCGAGACTGTGTTAATAAGCCGCTTCATGGCTTTGCGGTTGAACTCATGTCGGACAGTCTCGTTGATAGAGACGTCCCAATTCCAACGTTGCTAGTAGTTTTAATAATTAATTAATATTTAATATATATTATAATATGTTGAATAATAAAAATTAATGAAAAAAAATATTACCGCAAAAATCTTGAACCACGTTAGGCGAATGTAGTGGGGTGTTGATTTCCAATTTGGAGTCGCCTCTACGAAATAGCTTTTGATGCATTCCGTGATGCTACGTCCCACTTTGCTATCAATACCGAACCTGAATTTCTTTTTAATATATATTATTAGCTATTTAATTATAAATGCTTAAATTTAGTATGTAAATAAAACTAAATATGTACCAATAGGTTCAAGTTGGACGATCGACGTGTAGATGCGGCAAATTCTCGCGGTTTGGTGCCACGAGAATATCCTCAACCCGGTACTGCGCGTAAGGTGCATCAGGCGGCACCAAGAGGTCTGGATGGACCGCATCATTCGTCGGAGGGGGATATACGGCCACTTCTGGTGCTGGGGAAGTAGCCGGGGGTGTATGACTCTGATGATGTGACTGCGACTGCGTCTCTGGAACAGCCGAGGAAGTAGAAGATGATGCGGTGCCGTGCAGTATGTCACTGTAGTGGACACGGCGTGTATGCTTCCGGGGTGCCATAATTTGTACATACAAAACGATGTTTCGTAAATTAGACGTTGGATACTACTAAATAAATTATAAAGCCTAAATTCTAAATTCCGTACCTACTACATCATTTCTAAACAACCTACATAAATTTAAATCCTAAATTTGCAAAAAAAATGAAAATTATAGAGAGAAGGGAGATAGTGATACGTTAGAGAGAGAATGTGAAATTGGGGTTGTATTTATAGGGGAAAGGTGGAGTTGTAAATGAGTTGGGAACTCATGAAATGTCGTGAAAGAGTTGTAAATTTAGGGACGAATTTACAACATTTTCGATGTAAAGAAGTTGGCAAATGTTGATTCAATGTACCACTACGGTGCAATTCATTGAGACGTTATGTTTAATTAAAATATCCGTTACGTAACTAAAAGAAACGTTGTAAGGTCGTTGGCGACCAGAAACGTCGTAAAGACGTTGCTAGTTGCCAACGTCTTTACGACGTTCTAATTTGCCAACGTCTTTACGACGTTCTGTTTTTTTTTAAAATTTTTCTCATTCCTAAATTTTGTATAATTTAAATCACACTCTTATAATTTAAATCACACTCTTATAATTTAAATCATACTCTTATAATTATACAAGAGTATGCTTTAAATTATAAGAGTGTGATTTAAATTATACAAAATTTAGAAATGAAAAAAAATTTTAAAAAAAAGAACGTCGTAAAGACGTTGCTAGTTGCCAACGTCCTTACGACGTTTTTCGTAAGGACGTTGGCAACTAGCAACGTCTTTACGACGTTTCTGGTCGCCAACGACCTTACAACGTTCTGTTTTTTTTTTTTTAATTTTTCTTATTTCTAAATTTTGTATAATTTAAATCATACTCTTATAATTTAAATCATACTCTTGTATAATTATAAGAGTATGATTTAAATTATACAAAATTTAGGAATGAGAAAAAAAAAAAAAACAGAACGTCGTAAAGACGTTGCTAGTTGCCAACGTCTTTACGACGTTTTTAGAGTTTTTTTTTCTAAGTGTTTTGCGGAATTGTAGATTTTTTTATAGATCTTAGATTGATAAAATTTTGATTGATATGTAAAACTTAGTTTTATTAAACTTTGAATGATTTATAAATTTACTAAATTTAAATGATTTATAAAAGATTGACATAACGTAAAATACATGATAATCCTCCAACAATACATTAATTGTTCATACGGTATAAACCGTAGTGTCAATCAGATTCTTCACCGTTACTACCATTTCCACTACTTGGATTATCACTTTCTGCAAACTCGTCACGCTCCTCATCGTCAACGTCTTCTTCACGGAGATCCTCAGACTCTCGGTTTTCCGGATCGATAAGAATCACTAGCTCTGTAGCTTGCTCTGGCACTTGTATAGCTGAACATGATTCTTCCTACAACGGTAAATCTCCACATCCAATAATTCGCCCACGAGGTGTGATCTTCACTGTAGCTAACCAATTGATGCCTGACTCTTTGATCCTTGGATATGAAATGAAGCTAACTTGCTCTGCTTGCGATGCTAAGCAGAAAGGCTCAAACTTGTTGTATCTTCTCCTCCCATTCACGTCCACAACTCCAAATTTGTTGTAACGGACACCTCTGTTGATTACGGGATCAAACCAGTCACACTTGAATAACACAGTTCGTAACCCAACTAATCCCACAAATTCCACCTCGATAATCTCTTGCAAAACCCCATAGAAATCGGTTTCACCTTTCACACATACTCCCCAATTTGCCGTTGCACGCCTTACACCGTACTCAAAGGTGTGAAATGTGTATCCTCTGGTGAAATACATGGGTGCTGTTGTTATCTTAGCAACATGACCTTGGATCAAATCATGAAACCATGGTGGGTAGTATGGATCATCATAGTCAACCTGTATACACAATTTAAAATTAATCACAACGTAATTAGAAATATGTTAATTTAAAATTAGTCACTCTTACTTGGCCCTTCAACCATAATGCGAAGTGAATATCTTTCCGCTTAAGTACTTTTGCATCTGAAATTCCTTCAATAGTTTCTTTTACCTGACTAACAAATAAACTACACATGTATATAAAAATATGTTAGTTTAAAGTAATACACATTTCATTAACTATATACAATACATATATATATATATACTTTTCAAACGGAAGTACTTCAGTGCAATTCAGAAGTATATATGTGTGTGCCGCGTGGCGGTCTTCGGGATTACTCCACCAAACTTCTTTTAATTTTCCACTGAGACGTCCAATTGGGGAAAAAATATCAGGAACTCCCTCTACTGCATAAGTTTGGGCGACACCACCGTCATCATATCTCCTAGGTGCTCTTTTCCGTGTGTGAACGGTGGGTGCAAAGTAGTACGATGTGAAATGCGACGTTTCTTCTGTGAGGCTACCAGCAACGATTGACTCTTCAACTTTTGACAGGTTCTTTGCTTTGCCCTTAAGCGTTTTCATAAAACGTTCAAATGGGTACATCCATCGAAAATGAACAGGTCCTGCTAGGAGTGCTTCGTGAGGAAGGTGCACTGGCAGATGTTCCATAACATCGAAGAACGAAGGAGGGAAAATCTTCTCTAAGTTGCACAACAATAGCGGTATATTTGTTGAAAGTTGTTCCAAACCTTCTACTGTGATTGTCCGTGCACTCAAATCTCTAAAAAAAGCTCCAATACCTACAATATAAGAGTTATATACATATGTTTATATTCATTACTATAGTATGTTAAACAAATACCTGCAAGTGCTTCATGTACATTTTTTGGAAGCAACTCCGCCAAAGCAAAGGGTAGTAGTCGTTGCATGAACACATGACAATCATGACTTTTCATCCCTGTAAACTTTTGCCCTTGCTCAACACATCTTGAGAGGTTTGAAACATACCCATCAGGAAACTTCACCTCTGATGACACCCAATTGAATAATGCTGTTTTCGCCTCAGATGACAACCTAAATATTAGAACTGGAATTTTACCGTCAATTTTGATATGCAACTCACTCCTTGAACAAATAGCTGGTAAGTCTAAACGTGAATTCCTGTTATCCTTTGTCCTACCAGCCACGTTCAAAATCGTATGCATGATATTCTCAAAAAAATTCTTCTCGATGTGCATCACATCCAAATTATGTCGAATCAACAAATCTTTCCAATATGGCAGCTCCCAAAATATACTCTTCTTATGCCAATTATGATGCCGTGCGTAATAATCCGGCATATTATTAGGAACGTGCCAATTACCCCCTCGAGGAGCAGTAGCCAAAGCTCCATAATAATCCATATTTGCTTCGATCTCCTCTCCTGATAGATACAATGGTGGAGGATCCTTTACCTTAACTTTACTCCTGAATAGAGTCGTGTTCGTTCGGTAAGGATGGTTAATTGGCAGAAATCAACGATGACAATCAAACCAAGACGTCTTCCTACCATGCTTCAGTTGGAATGCATCTGTTCTCCCAAGGCAATATGGGCAAGCCAATCTCCCATGTGTTGTCCAACCAGATAACATTCCGTACGCAGGGAACTCACTTATCGTCCACATAAGCACCGCCTTCATCGTAAAATTTTTTTGGGCAGAACAATCATATGCCCGAACCCCATGCGTCCATAACTGTTTCAGCTCATGAGTCAAAGGTTGCAAAAACACGTCAAGAGGCCATTTCGGATGATTAGGACCAGAAACAAGTATACTTAGGAATAAAATTTCTTTTTCCATGCACATTCCCGGAAGAAGGTTATAAGGCGTGAGGATTACTGGCCACAAAGAATATTGTCTACCAGACATTCCAAACGGACTAAAACCATCGGTGCATAGAGCAAGATAAACATTCCTAATATTCCTAGCAAAATCTTTGTGTACCGTATTAAAATGTTTCCACGCCTTTGCATCTGAAGGATGATTAATCTCGCCTTCTGTCTGTGAATGCTCTGCATGCCATCTCATCGCAGCTGCTGTCCTCTCCGACTGATATAACCTCTTCAATCTATCAGTTATTGGCAAATACCACATCCGTTGATACGAAACTTTCTTACGCCCACTCCCTTGTGCCTTATATCTTGGCTTGTTACAGAACCGACATTCTTGTAACACATCATCATCTTTCCAGTAGATCATACAATTATCTATACAGACATCAATGGTTTCACACGGCAACCCAAGACCATAGACCAATTTCTGCGTCTCATAATATGATTCAGCACACACATTGTCTTCTGGCAAATACTCTTTGAGCAAGTCAGTCCACATATTCATGCATGACTGAGATGAATTACATTCTGTTTTAATATTCATCATCCTAGCTGCCAATGATAATTTTGACAGACCTTCTCTACACCCCTCGTAGAGAGGCTGATTTGCAGCATCTAACATGTCATAAAACCTTTGCATCTAAATTGGGTGCCTCAGCAACTATAGGTTGATCAGTATTAGTTTCCTGAAATGCGTCTGTGACCATTTCATGCATCCTATCATGCTCTACAACCCCATGAATCTCATTTTGATAACCAACATCATGCAAATTACTTGATTCACCTATATTAGCATCAACATTCCTAAAATTACTACTACTTGCTTCGTCATTCCCACGACCGCTATCACCTTCCCCATGGTGAAACCAAATGTAATTATGCGGTGTAAACCCTCTATTTAATATATGACTCCAAACAGTTTCTACTGGGGCGAATTTCGTATTTTTGCATTTCCGAGAAGGACATAACATCTTACCCGATTCAACCGTGATTTCGGTTTGACTAGCCTGGTGCATGAATATTTCTGCCCCATTCATAAACTCCTTTGTCACGATTCCGGCAACATCTCTATGCATATACATCAACTTCCGTTGCTCGAAAATATCTCCACCGAAAGACATTTTTGGGATTTTTCCCCAAAACCGTTTTTTTTTCTCCTCTACCACGTTTTTTTTTGTTTTTTGATGTTGTGATTAATGAAGAGAGCCTTCCTCCTTATATAGGCAAAAAATTAACGATGATTTTACAACTTCTCGCAAATTATGAGTAAATTACAACACATGTACCTAACCATAAATATCTAATTTGAAATTACGTCCTTAAATAGTTGTAAACAGTTTAGTCGTAAAAGAGTTGTAAAGTAGTGACGTTTTAACAACGTAATTTTAAATTTACCAACACCTTTACAACTCCAAGTTTAAATTTTATTTAAACCTTTTACGTAACAAGAAAAACGTGTATACCTACTTTGACATTCGATGTTAATTCGATGTAAATTATAGAGGTCGTAAAAGTGTTGCAACTTAGAGACTTATTCACAACGAATTGTTGAAGCAATGGGAAAACGTTGTTAAAAAGTCATAAATTACCGACTTGTTTACAACGTTTGTTTTTGTTGTATGTTTACAACGTCCCAAAAATGTTGTAAAATATGGTCCCTAAACTAATGTTCTCTTGTACGTCCCAGAAACTAATTTGATACGTATCTCTTTGATACGAGTCTGGCTTTGTACCTTAGTTTCTTTACACTAGCTATACCACCTTTCCTTTTGAAGATCCATTTACAGCCGATTGTCTTCTGATCCTTTGGTTAATCAATAAATACCCAAGTCTTGTTCACCTACACAAAATGCATTTCTTCATCTGATGCTTTGTTCATTTATCACTATCTAGGTCAGTCATTGATTCTTGGTAAGAAGAAAGCTCTATTATCCGTGCATCTTCTATCAGAGAATGATATGATCATGGAAAGCAGCAAGGAAGTTAAAGAGAATTTGGAGCTAAGCAATGAAGATCACGAGAGGGCTTTGGAAATTCCAGCTGGTCCAGTTACAAGATCACAGGATAAACAAATCAAGGAGAGCATTTGTGGATTTATTCAAGGCCTTTTGGACAAAGAACAACATAACGAATCCATTGGACTTCATATTTGTCAAGTCTAACCCACTTTGAGCCTTCTACAAGTCCAAGAGAAGTCCTAAATCAAGTCTTAAAGTCCAACCCATGAATAGTGACGAATTTGAAAGACTAAAAGATATTTTGGAGGCCAAAAGTTCAAGAGTCCTTCTCATTCAAGTCATAATAAATTGTGACATTTACTTGTTATTTACTTAATAGTCCTTACTCTTCATCTTTAAGACATTCAATAAGTCTAGAGGAATCTAGAGAGTCCTTTCTTTTCTTTATAAACACATGTAATTCTCATTTGTGAGGATCCAACTTTTTATCAATAAATTTGAGAGTGATTCTCTTTGTTCTTTGTGAGCTTTTCGATCTTTCTTGGTGTGTCATATCCAAGGGATCAAACTGGTTTATCAAGTGATTTTCATCACATTTGTGTGGCCATTCCTATCCATTGGCGTGAAGGGGTGAGTCGAAAAAACAACAATCTTTGGTTTAATATACTAAAGGTGGGGGCTACTCGAGTCAACATTTCGTGGTTCCACCACCTTACTTAATTGAAGGCGAGTTGAAACAACAACAATCTTAGGTTTGATATACCTAAGGTGGGGGTAACTCAAGTTCTTTGAAGACCAAGGACTATCCTTACAACTTGGAGTGACGATTCCTTCGGGATTCCGTATCATTTGGTATCAGAGCACACTACCAAGTTAGTTAATCTTTTCATTTTCTTTCTATTCATCTTCTATCTATTCATCTTCTACCTTTCCAACTTCTATCTTTTCATCTTCTATCTCTTTATCTTCTATTTTTTTCATCTTCTATCTTTCCAACTTCTATCTTTTCATATCCTCTTCTTAATTAACTAGAGAAAAAACAAAAAAAAGCAAGAAAAAGGACTATATATAAGAAGAAAAAAAAGGAAAAAAGAAAAAGAGGAAAAACAACTCTTCATCTTCTGTTATTTATAATAAAAAAACTTGTTTGTTGTTTGTTTGTGTACGAAGATCTATCTAATTCTTGAGTTATGTGATACTTGGTAGGTCATTAACCCTTGGGAAAAAAAATCAAAGAGTGTTTGATTAGTTATATAAGAACATTTTGCGATTCAAAAAGAGAGGAAAAAGGCGTAAGGTTGTGAGAACATTTGAGAGAAAAGCCAATAATTTGAGGGAAAAATTGTGTATCAAACACTTGAGAGATTGTGAGGCATTTTTCTATTGAATTTTTTTTTTTACAGGTTCTAAATATGTCAAACGACAATAACGACAATCCGGAGGGTGAGCAAATACAAGAAATTCCAAATCTCCAAATTCAAGCTTTGATGAGAGAGATGACCCGTTTGTTGAGAGTTGAGATGGAAGCAGTCAATGAACGTTTTGCTCAAGTTTAAAATGAGATAACACTTAGGCAACAACCTCGGCTGCCTAACGTACAAGGAGATCCACCATCGGCGGAAGTACAAAGAGGCGGTGTTGACTATTATGGTTGATATGGACACTCATCTAACTCGAGTCGAAGGTGACCTAGACGAGCTAGGGAAGAAAGAGGTCGGACTGAAGATAACTTAAGGGGACTTAAGCTGAAAATTCCATCATTTCAAGGAAAGAATGATCCAGATGCCTATCTCGAATGGGAGAAAAGTATTGAACTCGATTTTGATTGTCAAGACTATTCCAAGCTCAACAAGGTACGAGTTGCAGCCACTGAATTTTATGATTATGTTATTAATTGGTGGGATCAAGTGGTGACAAGTAGGAGACGAAATAGAGAAAGACCCATTGAAACTTGGGAAGACATGAAAATCTTGATGAGACGACGGTTCGTTCCTAGTCACTATCACCAAGAGTTACATCAAAAACTTAGGAGATTGGTGCAAGGCAACAGAAGTGTGGAAGATTATTTTCAAGAGATGAAAATACTTATGATGAGAGCTGATATAGATGAAGATCGTGAGGCTACCAAGGCCAGATTTCTTAGTGGTTTGAATCGTGAGATCCAATACCAAGTAGAGATGCAACACTATGTGGAATTGGAAGATATGTTGCATAAGGCTATCTTGGTGGAGCAGCATCTCAAGAGGAAGGGTAGCACATGTCAAACTTATGGCATGCGTTCTATTACTCAGCGTCCTAGCTACTCACGCGAAGATAAAACTGTTCCAAAGCCAAAGTTTGAATCCAAGCCGAATACTAGCCGACAAGAGGTCAAAGATAAATTTGAACCCTCTTCTACAAGAAATCGTGATGTGCAATGTTTTAAGTGTCATGGCAGGGGCCATAATGAAAATGAATGCTCAAACAAGAGGGTCATAATACTTAGAGTCAATGGAGAGTATGAAACGAAGAAGAAGTGGTTTTAGATTCTATGTCATCTCAAGATGAGCTAGAGTTGCCTGCAGCCAAAGGTGATCTTTTGGTAGCTAGAAGGTCTTTGAATGTGTAGTCTAATAATTAATGGAGGGAGTTGTACAAATGTGGTGAGTACTACACTTGTGGAGAAACTGGGATTGACTACTCGAAAACATCCCAAGCCGTATAAGCTTTAATGGTTAAGTGAGTTTGGAGAACTCAAAGTGTCAAAGCAAGTTGTGGTTCCATTTAGCATTGGGAAGTATAAGGACAAAGTGATTTGTGATATTGTGCTAATGGAGGTTGGGCATATTCTTCTTGATAGACCGTGATAGTTTGATCGGAAAGTCGTTCATGATGGTTTCACCAACAAGCATTCATTTGGTTATAAAGGGAAAACTGTTACACTTGTTCCTATGATTCCTAATGAGATCTACCAAGATTATTTGCTTCTAAAGCAACATGAGGAGAGAGCTATGAGTGACTCAAACACAGAACACCAAAAAGATAGTGAGATTGAGAGAGAAACACTAAAAAAGAGTGAGCTGAAGAGTGAACACACAAAGAGAGAAAAGAGAGAAAACACCAAAATTTCTTTGTGAGGTCAAGTGAGATAAAGAGAGCTTTGGTTTCACATCAGCCCATATTTGTACCTATGTACAAAGAAGTCTTTATGAGTTCTACTAACCTTGACCCCGGTTTGCCTAGTGGTGTTTCTTCTTTATTGCAAGATTTTGGAGATGTATTTCCGGATGAGAACCCTAGTGGTCTACCTCCAATCCGAGGGATTGAGCATCAAATAGAATTTGTACCCGGAGCATCCATTCCAAACTGTCAAACCTATAGAACCAATCCAGAAAAGACCAAGGAGTTGCAAAGGCAAGTGAATGAGCTGATGGAGAAAGGAGATATCCGTGAGGGCATGACCCCATGTGCCGTGCCCGTTTTACTACTTCCTAAGAAGTGTGAAATTTGGCGCATGTGTGTTGATTGTAGATCTATCAATAATATCACGGTAAAATATAGACACCCAATTCCTCGCTTAGATGTTATGTTAGATGAGCTGCATGGTTCTTGTGTCTTTTCTAAAATTGATCTTAAGAGTGGATATCACCAAATTCGAATGAAAGAGGGTGATGAATGAAAAACTACTTTTAAAACAAAACATGGTCTTTATGAATGGTTAGTCATGCCTTTTGGATTAACTAATGCACCCAACACGTTCATGAGGTTAATGAACCATGTTTTGAGACATTTTATTAGTTAGTTTGTGGTTATCTACTTTGATGATATTCTGGTTTTTAGCAAAAGTTTGGAAGAGCACAATGAGCATTTGAAATCGGTTTTAGGTGTACTAAGAAAGGAAAATCTATATGCTAACTTGAAAAAGTGTACATTTTGTTCGAATAACCTTGTGTTTCTAGGCTTTGTTATAACTGCACAGAGCATTCAAGTAGACGAGGAGAAAGTGAAAGCAATCCAAGAATAGTCAAGTCCTAAAAACCGTATGAGAAGTTCAAAGTTTTCATGACCTTGCTGGATTCTATAGTTGGTTTGTTCGTGATTTTAATACTATTGCTGCCCCACTTACTGAAGTGATCAAGAAAGATGTTGGATTCAAATGGGGAGAAACTCACCAATGCACCACTTTTATCTTTGCCTAACTTTCTTAAAACATTTGAGATTGAATGTGATGCATCCGGTGTAGGCATTGGAGCTGTGCTTATGCAAGAGAAGAAGCCAATCGCTTACTTTAGTGAGAAGCTTGTTGGAGAAACTCTAAACTATCCGACTTATGACAAGGAGTTGTATGCTTTGGTTAGAGCTTTACAAACATGGCAACACTATCTCTGGCCAAAGGAGTTTATGATTCATACGGATCATGAGTCTTTGAAGCACTTGAAGGGTCAACAAAAACTAAACAAACTACATGCTCGTTGGATGAAGTTTATTGAAACGTTTCCTTATGTCATACGATATAAGCAAGGAAAGGAAAACACTGTGGTTGATGTGTTATCAAGAAAATATGCACTACTATTTACTCTTGATGCTACAGTTCTTGGTTTTGAGCACATTAAAGAGTTATATGAAACTGACATTGACTTTCAAGAAGTCTTTAGGACTTGTGTGAAACATGCGTATAGAAAGTATTATCTTCATGATGATTTTTTATTCTATGAAAATAACTTGTGCATTCCTAATTGTTCTTTGAGAGATCTTTTGGTTAGGGAACCACATGGATGAGGCCTTATGGGACACTTTGGATGATATCAAATCCTTTTCAAGAGGAAGGGGATGATATGATCATGGAAAGCAGCAAGGAATCTAAGGAGAACTTGAACCTAAGCAATGAAGATCACGAAAGAGTTTTGGAGATTCCAGCTGGTTCAGTTAGAAGATCACGAGCTAAACAAATCAAGGAGAGCATTTGTGGATTTATTCAAAGACTATTGGACAAAGAACAACATAACGAATCTATTGGACTTTATACTTGTCAAGTCTAACCCACTTTGAGCCTTATATAAGTCCAATAGAAGTCCTAAATCAAGTCTTAAAGTCCAACCCATGAATAGTGACGAATTTGGAATACTAAAAGATATTTTGGAGGCCAAAAGTTCAAGAGTCCTTCTCATTCAAGTCATAATAAATTGTGACATTTACTTGTCATTTACTTAATAATCTTTACTCTTCATCTTTAAGACATTCAACAAGTCTAGAGGAATCTAGAGAGTCCTTTCTTTTCTTTATAAACTCATGTAATTCTCATTTGTGAGGATCCAACTTTTTGTCAATAAATTTGAGAGTGATTCTCTTTGTTCTTTGTGAACTTTTCGATCTTTCTTGGTGCGTCATGTCCAAGAGATCAAACTGGTTTGTCAAGTGATTTCCATCACACTTGTGTGGCCATTTCTAGCTATTGGCGTGAAGGGGCGAGTCGAAACAGCAACAATCTTTGGTTTAATATACTAAAGGTGGGGGCTACTCGAGTCAACATTCCGTGGTTCCACCACATTACTTAATTGAAGGCAAGTTGAAACAACAATCTTAGGTTTGATATACCTAATGTGGGGGTTATTCAAATTCTTTGAAGACCAAAAACTATCCTTACAACTTGGAGTGACGATTCCTTCGGGATTCCGCGTTAGAGAACATACAAACACTGCCATTGATTATATTTCATCTTCTTTGATTTGCATCAGTACAATCGTAGTCGTGAAACCTTGATGGAAGTTGTATGTTTCTCCTTGTTATGTCTCTGGCCAATTGATACTGACTCAAATCTTCATTCTCTATTGTTGATTCCTCAGTTGTTCCTGCTTCTGTGTTCTGATCCTGAACATTTATTTTATATGTTGTATCCTCTCGAGCTTCCCCTTGAGGTTGAATATCTTCTTGTCCTGTAATTTCTACACTAGCAAACTTGTTAGTAATAAATTGATCAGACTTATTATCTGAGAGTTTCTCTGACTTAATGTCCTTGTAAATCATTTCTTCTCTGGATACAACATTGCAACTGATAACACACTCCTTATCCTCCAATATCCACACTCTATAGCTTTTTACTCCTTCAGGGTTCTTAGTGAAAATTCTTTTCTTGGCTCTTGGTTCAAGCTTACCCTCTGAAGAATGAACAAACAGCAAACACCCAAATCTCCTTAAACTTTTAAGAGAATACATCATAGAAGACCATACCTCTTCTGGTACTTTGAATTTTATGGCAGATGATAGTGACCTATTATTGATCATGAATACTGCTGTAAAGGTTGCTTATACCCAAAATCTTTGACCCGTACCACTTTCACTTAGCATACACATGACTTTGTTCATTATTGTTCTGCTAAGCCTTTCTATCACTCCATTGTGCTGAGGAGTGTATGTACATGTACGATATCTGACAATGCCTTCTTGCTTAAATAACTCATTCAACTGATGGTTACAAAACTATAATTCGTTGTCGGTTTTGAGCTTCTTAACATTTATATCTAATTGGGTTTCTACCATAATTTTCCACTCCAAAAAACTATTGAAAACTTCATCTTTAAACCAGAGAAAATATATCCATACCTTCCTAGAAAAATCATCAATAAATGTTGAGAAATATTGCCACTTACATACAGTTAATGGAACTGTTGGTGATCCCCAAAAACCTGAATGGATATACTCCCCAACTTTCCTTTTATGACATGCTTGGCTGAGTTAAAACTAACTTTGTGTCTTTCTTATAGCACAGTCCTCACAAAATTCTGTTAGTGATAATACAAATATCAAAACAACCTTTCTTGGTGAGTACTAGCATTTCTTTCTGGCCAAGATGACCCATCCTATTGCGCCATAGCTGAATATCCTTTTTTTACTTGAAGAGCTTCATGTTCCTTTTGAAGTTATTTTTTTCACTTGACGTTGCACTGTATGCTTCAGCTATGTTGGAAAATGCTCGAAGGACATATAAGATCCTCTCCTCAATCTTTTTGCTATGATTGTGCATCCTTTTATAATATTTAGAATGCCATCTTTGCTTTTGAACTCACAACCTTTTTCTTTTAGAGTGCCTAGAGAGATGAAATTCCTAGAAATCTCTAGCATATAACATACATTATGGAGAAAAAATGTTTTATGGTCAGTATTAGTAAAGAGAATTAAACCACCATCAACTTTGCAATACGTTTCATTTACCATTCTGACTTTGCCTCTTTTTTGTTCTTTGTAATCCATGAACATATGCTTGAATGGTGTCATGTGCAAAGAGCAACTAGTATACAAAATCCATTCATTATCATTTATATCTCCTAATGAAAGATTTACTTCATATGCAACAAGACCAATAAGCTCTTTTGAATCATCTTCGGCTAAAGAGGATTATCCTTGTTGTTGAGCTTGATTGTTGTTCTTGTTCCTTTCAAGCCATTTATAGCACTGCTTCCTATAATGTCTTGGCTTTCCACATATCCAACATTCTCTATTCTTTCTTGTATCTGGACTTTGACCTTGACTTGATTCTGTCCTTAAAATATACATTCTTCAACTAAGATCTTCCTCTTACAAACAGTCATTCTCCATTTCATATTGTCGTTTGACATAATTTCTTTAGCTTAACCTCCTTTGATTTTGATGCGCTTATGACATCATCAACCTTAAACTTGTCTTTGCTGTAAGTTAAGGTTTCCTTGAGATGATCATAAAGTTTTGGTAATAACTTTAGAAGAAGAATTGCTTGAGTTTCTTCTTCTATGTTATCTCCAAATCTGCAACAATCTTCAAGAAAGCATTAAGTTCTGATCTATAGTCTTACTTTCTTCCATTTAAAACGCATAAACTTCAGATTAAGAAAATATTTTATCAGGAAGAGTAGTAGGTAATAACAACTTATCGAGAGTTTCAATCGTCTCTACAGCTGATGAGCAGTTCTCAATCTTCCTTAAAACTTGATCATCAACGTACATAAAGATGAGATTTAAGGCTTCTTGATCTCCTCTCGCTTCTTCTTCTTCTGTTAGCTTATTTATCTCCTTTGGTTTCTTCTCTTCTTCTTCCGATAACACTCTTGGGGAGTGAACGACTTAAGAACATCCTTTAATCCTTGTACTGTTAGATTTGCAATCATCCTTTTCTTTCAGAGCCCAAAATCAAATCATCATGAAGAAAAACATCCCTGACCTTTCTAGTGTCTACAACCTACTTGATCAAGACCATAATCAGCGTAACATTCAACCTTTCCTTCAAGCATCTGCTTTCCAAGTCTCCAGTGTTCCTGCATCTAGTGACAACAGAGGCTATTCAAAACCTCAAAGACCAGTATGCACTTGCTGCAGCTACGTCGAATTTCAAGCATTAGCAAAAATCTAATCCGACAAAAGCAATTGTTGCTCAATACACTTTGGAAGAAACTAAATCAGATACGGCCAACATTCAAAGTCAATTAAATACCTTATCCAAGGATTAAATAGAAGGCATCATTGCTTATTTCAACTCCCAAATGAACAGAGCACACTCCACTTCAGCCACAGAACCTTCGACAAAAGGAGGAAAGATCACTCCTCTTCCGGGTATGGCCTTTAGTTCTTCTACACTTGTTTTTGTGGGAGCTTTAAATGCCACAAGTAGTGTCTTATCTTCTTCTTCATGGATAATAGATATGGAGAACTCACCATGTGATTCATGAATATGATTTATTTCATCAATTGTCTTTGTTGTCAAATAGATCTGTCATTCTTCCTACATAAATCTCTATTACCATGGTAGGAATTGGTAGTGTTAGAATGAACGATCATTTAGTTCTCAGTGATATTCTGTTCATTCCTGATTTTAGACTAAATTTAATAAGCGTAAGTCAACTTACTAGAGATATGAAATGCAAACTCGTATTTGATGAATCTTCTTATCTCATTCAAGATCCTATCAAGGAGCTTGCGATTAGACAGGATGAACAAATAGGAAACCTCTATCTCTTGGACAGATCATCGATTTAAAATAATCTATATCCTGGTTCTTTTTCTATCAATTTTGTTGTAGATTCTAGGCTCTGGCATCAAAGATTAGGACATCCATCTTTTTCTAGAACTAGCTCAGTTACTCACATTGTTGGTCTACATAAAATAAATAAAAGTCATTTTCACTATGATGTGTGCCATCTTTCTAAACAGAAGCGTCTACCTTTTATTTCGAATACTAACATGTGTGAAAGTTCTTTTGATTTGCTTCATGGGGACCCTTCTCTGTGGAAATCATTGATGGATTCCAATATTTCTTAACCATAGTAGATGACTACTGCAGGGTAACTTGGATCTATCTAATGAAAGCGAAGAGTGATGTTTTACAGATTTTTCCCAATTTCTAGACAATGATTCAGACTTAGTGAGGTCAGCCAATGCGCTGGAACTTTGTTTTGACACTTTATTCCGATCAAAAGGAATTAGAGCTTACCACTCTTGCCCGGAAACCCCTGAGCAGAACTCAATGGTCAAACGGAAACATCAACACATCCCAAATGTTTCTTGTGCTCTTATGTTTCAGAGTAACATTGGACTTGAACAATGGGGTGACTGTGTTATAAATGCTGTCTTTCTTATAAACAGGTTGCCAACACCACTCCTTAAAGGAAAATCTCCTCTTGAGGTCTTGACAGGAAAATCACCGAACTATAAAGATCTACGAGTCTTTGGATGCCTCTGTTACAATACAACATCCACCAGAAATCAACACAAGTTCCTTCCAAGGGCAAAACCCTGTGTTTTTCTCGGTTATCCCATGGGATACAAAGGCTAGAAATTAATGGATTTAAAAACAAATAATATCTTTGTATCTCGAAATGTGGTGTTTTATGAAAATATCTTCCCTTACAAAGATGAATATAATCCATCTTACAAAGGTCTTCTTTCTTCCCTTACAAAGATGTAACCGACAAAATAACTCCAAAATTGCTTTGGATGGAACGATGTCTAGAGAAGATGTGACGACTTCAAAAAGTTATATGGAGATGCCAGAGAAAATAAATCCACAAATAGAAACTGCGGTTGCAGACAGAGGAGAGGATGATCCTCCAGCCTCCACAGCAAGTTCTACATCAATTACTCTTCCCTCTCACTCTAAAAGAACCACAAAACTTCCAAGTCATCTTGTTGATTATTATGTTAATGTCACGGAAACTGATCTACCTTTTCCTCTTGCAGCTTACTTATCCTATGATCATTTCAGATGAATACAACAAGTACACATGCGCGGTAATGGCCTATGGAGAACCATCAACCTTTGCCCAAGCAAATAAGTTTGATGAATGGTTGATAGTGATGAATGAGGAGCTTAAGGCACTTGAGGAATCATGAACATGGACCATATGTGCTCTCCCTCCCAACAAAAGAGCAATCGGCTGTAAATGGGTCTACAAGACGAAGCTCAATGTGGATGGTACTCTGGAAAGACGTAAAGCAAGACTAGTGGCAAAAAGATACATGCAGCAAGAGAGGGTTGACTTCATGGACACTTTTTCACCAGTGACAAAGATGACTACAATGA
>JAKUCM010005651.1:0-15343 GCA_023374145.1 Lepidium sativum
GATAGATAGTGATTGGCTCCATTGAAATAAAATTAGGTTTTCCGTTTTATTCTGAACGATCCCCAGGACTTATGGTTTATGATATGGGAATGTTTTTTATGAACCAAAATAAGTAAAAAAAAATTATCCAATTATTTTGATTTTAATGTGATTTATTAGAATCAATTTCTTAGTTAGGGCTATACGGATTCGAACCGTAGACCTGCTCGGTAAAAGAGTTCGAACTTATTATTATCAAAATGATTCGAACTCTTTCAAAGACCCAACATGCATTTTTTTTGCATTGGGCTCTTTCATTAACTGATAGAAAGATCAGTTAGTCTACCATATTTTTTCTTAAAAAAAGATAAGAAATGGTTCCAAGTACTCTGATTGATTATTTTTGAATTCTAATACAATACAGAAGAACTACCAAAGTGTTTCAAAGAAGGGTTGGGTTCTCTTGACGTAGGTTTGCTTTTGGTCTAGATCAACTTAAGTTAAATATAGTCTCTAACATCCTGATTAAAAAATCAAACATGAAACTTGATACACCTTAAGGTTCATAGGACGAAAAGATCATTTTTGAGTTCCTTATACTCATTCTGCCTAGCATTGAGTAGACTGGGTATTCACCCTATCAATATCTCAAATCAATGATGGGTTCTATTCATTCCCTACCTAACGGGGTACTTTAATAGGACCTAATGTCAGGCTATTGTTCTCCTCTTTTTTCCTCAAAAAAAGTACTGGAGTAAGACATCGATTTATTAATAAGATCAATCAATTAGTTTGATTGCGTGATGGACTCCTCTGAAAAACTTTGGCGCACGTGTAAACGAGGTGCTCTACCTAACTGAGCTATAGCCCTTGTGTTTGTGATACACATTTTATCTTATCATGTAGATAATTTCTTGTCAAGATTAATATTACATGATCGAACATTATATCTCTTTGATCTTGTTGTTTATTGGTATTGCTTAGAAATAATATTGGATTTATAATCCTATCGATGTGATAGGTATCCCTTTTCCTTCTCTTTAACGATCATAAATAACCTACTTAACTCAGTGGTTAGAGTATTGCTTTCATACGGCAGGAGTCATTGGTTCAAATCCAATAGTAGGTATAACTTATTAGACACCATGATCAATGGTGTCTAATAAGTTTTTGTAACCAGCTTTTTTTTCTTTTATTGTTTTTCTCGCTTTTCGATCCTTTTTTTTTTATACATTCTTTTTTTTTTTTTACACGTCAGCTAGTTAAAAAGTCAAATCGTATTGAGAGCCTCGACTCGTGTCCGAGCTCGTCTGAGAGCTAGATTAGCCTCAATTGTTTGTCTCTTGCCTTCAGCTTTTCTCAAGTTAGCTTCTGCTAGTTCAAGAGTTTGCTGAGCTTCTTGTGGATCAATGTCACTATTCTTCTCTGCATCATTTACTAAAATAGTGATTTCATTATTGCCTATTCTAGCAAAACCGCCCATCAGAGCCATCGTTAACCATTGGTTTTTAAGGCGTATTTTCAAAATACCTATATCAACAGCTGTGGCAATCGGCGCGTGATTTGGTAATACGCCAATTTGTCCACTATTAGTAGATAAAATGATTTCTTTTACTTCTGAATCCCAAACAATTCGATTCGGAGTCAGTACACAAAGATTTAAGGTCATTTCTTCAATTTACTCTCCATTTCTAAGTTCGTAGCCTTCGCAGTAGCTTCATCGATGTTACCCACTAAGTAAAAGGCCTGTTCAGGAAGAGAATCAAATTCTCCGGAAAGGATCAATTTAAACCCTCTAATTGTTTCCGCTAGACCAACATATTTTCCCGGAGAACCTGTAAATACTTCTGCTACGAAAAAGGGTTGTGATAAGAAACGCTCAATTTTTCGTGCTCTTGCTACAGTTAAGCGATCCTCTTCGGATAATTCGTCCAACCCTAGGATAGCTATAATGTCCTGAAGTTCCTTGTAACGTTGTAAAGTTTGCTTGACTTGTTGCGCAGTTTCATAATGTTCCTCGCCAACGATTCGAGGTTGTAGCATAGTTGACGTTGAATCTAAAGGATCCACCGCCGGATAGATACCTTTGGCAGCTAATCCTCTTGATAGTACGGTAGTCGCATCTAAATGTGCAAATGTGGTGGCAGGAGCGGGGTCAGTCAAATCGTCTGCAGGTACATAAACTGCTTGAATAGAGGTTATGGACCCTTTTTTCGTAGAAGTAATTCTTTCTTGTAAAGTACCCATTTCGGTACTAAGGGTGGGTTGATAACCCACAGCGGAAGGCATTCTACCCAATAAAGCCGATACCTCGGATCCTGCTTGTACGAAACGGAAGATATTGTCGATAAATAGAAGTACGTCTTGCTCATTAACATCTCGGAAATATTCTGCCATAGTTAAGGCAGTCAGACCAACTCTCATACGAGCTCCCGGCGGTTCATTCATCTGACCGTAGACTAGGGCCACTTTAGATTCCGCAAGATTTTGTTCATTAATGACTCCAGATTCTTTCATTTCCATGTAAAGATCATTTCCTTCACGAAGTCCGTTCGCCTACTCCACCAAATACGGATACACCACCATGAGCTTTGGCAATGTTGTTGATCAATTCCATAATTAGTACTGTTTTACCCACGCCAGCCCCACCGAATAGTCCGATTTTTCCCCCACGACGATAAGGGGCCAAAAGATCTACTACTTTAATTCCTGTTTCAAAATAGATAATTTTGTATCTAATTGGATAAAAGCAGGCGCGGATTTATGGATAGGAGCTTTTGTGCGATTATCGACAGGACCTAAATTATCAACAGGTTCCCCCAGCACGTTGAAAATTCGTCCTAGAGTTGCTCCGCCGACTGGAACACTTAGAGGATTTCCCATATCAACCACGTCCATTCCTCTCTTTAAACCCTCTGTCGCACTCATAGCTACAGCTCTAACTCGATTATTTCCTAATAATTGCTGTACTTCACAAGTCACATTAATTTCTTGACCAAGAGTATCTCGACCTTTAACCACCAGAGCATTGTAAATATTAGGCATCTTGCCCGGGGGAAAGGCTACATCCAGTACCGGGCCAATGATTTGGGCTATACGTCCCAGGTTTTTGTTTTCACCTATTGAAACATCTAGACCCGCATTAGCAGGATTTAGATTTATTCTCATAATAAAAAATATGTTAAATTTTGTTGCGAAATTTTTCGAATACAGAAAAAATCTTCGATAGCAAATTCATCGGTTAATTCAATAAAAAATGGGAGTAAGCACTCGATTTCGTTGGTACCACACCCAAGCAAATGTGCAATTCAATTTTTTACTTATTCAATTTCAATGAAGGAATAGTCTTCAATGAAGGAATAGTCATTTTCAAGCTCAACTAACCGAAACCTAGTTTTAAAATAAAAAATATATGAATAAAAAAAATTTTTGCGGAAAGTCTTTGATTTATTTATCATAATAGAATATGTTTTATCTAGGGAATTCGAAACGGAACTCTATTTATGATTCATTATTTCGATCTCATTAGCTTTTTTTTCGTATTTTCATTTTAGCATATCCGGTTATGCGTCCCATCTCTTCATCCCTTTATCAACCCCCCTTGTTTTTCATTTTCATGGATGAATTCCGCATATTGTCATATCTAGGATTTACATATACAACATATATTACTGTCAAGAGTGATTTTATTATTATTTTAATATTAAATATTTCGATTTATAAAAAGTCAAAGATTCAAAACTTGAAAAACAAGTATTAGGTTGCGCTATACATATGAAAGAATATACAATAATGATGTATTTGGCGAATCAAATATCATGGTCTAATAAAGAATCATTCTGATTAGTTGATAATTTTGTGAAAGATTCCTGTGAAAAAGGTTAATTAAATCTATTCCTAATTTATGTCGAGTAGACCTTGTTGTTTTGTTTTATTGCAAGAATTCTAAATTCATGACTTGTAGGGAGGGACTTATGTCACCACAAACAGAGACTAAAGCAAGTGTTGGATTCAAAGCTGGTGTTAAAGAGTATAAATTGACTTATTATACTCCTGAATATGAAACCAAGGATACTGATATCTTGGCAGCATTCCGAGTAACTCCTCAACCCGGAGTTCCACCTGAAGAAGCAGGGGCTGCGGTAGCTGCTGAATCTTCTACTGGTACATGGACAACTGTGTGGACCGATGGGCTTACCAGCCTTGATCGTTACAAAGGACGATGCTACCACATCGAGCCCGTTCCAGGAGAAGAAACTCAATTTATTGCGTATGTAGCTTACCCATTAGACCTTTTTGAAGAAGGTTCGGTTACTAACATGTTTACCTCGATTGTGGGTAATGTATTTGGGTTCAAAGCCCTGGCTGCTCTACGTCTAGAGGATCTGCGAATCCCTCCTGCTTATACTAAAACTTTCCAGGGACCACCTCATGGTATCCAAGTTGAAAGAGATAAATTGAACAAGTATGGACGTCCCCTATTAGGATGTACTATTAAACCAAAATTGGGATTATCCGCGAAGAACTATGGTAGAGCAGTTTATGAATGTCTACGTGGTGGACTTGATTTTACCAAAGATGATGAGAATGTGAACTCCCAACCATTTATGCGTTGGAGAGACCGTTTCTTATTTTGTGCCGAAGCTATTTATAAATCACAGGCTGAAACAGGTGAAATCAAAGGGCATTATTTGAATGCTACTGCGGGTACATGCGAAGAAATGATCAAAAGAGCTGTATTTGCTAGAGAATTGGGAGTTCCTATCGTAATGCATGACTACTTAACAGGGGGATTCACCGCAAATACTAGTTTGGCTCATTATTGCCGAGATAATGGCCTACTTCTTCACATCCACCGTGCAATGCACGCTGTTATTGATAGACAGAAGAATCATGGTATGCACTTCCGTGTACTAGCTAAAGCTTTACGTCTATCTGGTGGGGATCATATTCACGCGGGTACAGTAGTAGGTAAACTTGAAGGAGACAGGGAGTCAACTTTGGGCTTTGTTGATTTACTGCGCGATGATTATGTTGAAAAAGATAGAAGCCGTGGTATCTTTTTCACTCAAGATTGGGTCTCACTACCTGGTGTTCTGCCTGTAGCTTCGGGTGGTATTCACGTTTGGCATATGCCTGCTTTGACCGAGATCTTTGGAGATGATTCCGTACTACAATTCGGTGGAGGAACTTTAGGCCACCCTTGGGGTAATGCGCCGGGTGCCGTAGCTAACCGAGTAGCTCTGGAAGCATGTGTCCAAGCTCGTAATGAGGGACGTGATCTTGCAATCGAGGGTAATGAAATTATCCGTGAGGCTTGCAAATGGAGTCCTGAACTAGCTGCTGCTTGTGAAGTATGGAAGGAGATCAGATTTAACTTCCCAACCATCGATAAATTAGATGGCCAAGAGTAGATAAATTAGATTAGTAATTCACGTTCGTTTTATTAGTTTAATTGCAATTAAACTCGGCTCAATCTTTGGATTGAGCCGAGTTTATCTATTGTATATACTATTTTTTATAGATACATACTTATCTAGATATACAAAATCTTAAAAAAAGAAGATTAAACACAACTACAATTTTGTATTGTAGTGTTATGTCCACAAGAAATCCTATACGAAATATGGATTCTTAGGATTGTTGTATTCTTTTTTTAAGTTTCGTGTCAGGGCTTGAACCAAGTATCCCCATTTCTTCTACCCATCCTGCATGTTGTCCTTTTCTTTTCATTCCGTATTGGAATAAAAAAAGTTTTTTTATTTTATATTTTTTATTAGTATACGAGATTTTACTAAAAACGTTCTTCATATCCTTATATTCATAAGCGAAGAACAACTATTTCTTTTTTTTTTTTTTTAATGAGAATTTTACACAATATAAGAAAATCCGTATTTTCATTTAGAATTGAAAATTATTAATTTCAATTACTTTACTTTTACTTAATAATCTTAGCAATTTCATCGATATGCTTTGCTTACTCTGAATAGAAAATTAACTATTCAAAAAAATTTTGCATTTTTCAATTTTTTCATTGAATGACTATTCATCTATTGTTATTGTATTTTCATGTAAATAGAGGCCAGAAGCTCTATGGAAAAATCGTGGTTCAATTTGATGTTTTCTAAGGGAGAATTGGAATACAGAGGTGAACTAAGTAAAGCAATGGATAGTTTTGCTCCTAGTGAAAAGACTACTCTAAGTCAAGACCGGTTTATATATGATATGGATAAAAACTTTTATGGTTGGGGTGAGCGTTCTAGTTATTCCACTAATGTTGATCTTTTAGTTAGCTCCAAGGACATTCGGAATTTCATATCGGATGACACCTTTTTTGTTAGGGATGGTAATAAGAATAGTTATTCTATATATTTTGATATAAAAAAGAAAAAATTTGAGATTGACAATGATTTGAGTGACCTAGAATTTTTTTTTTATAGTTATTGTAGTTCTAGTTATCTGAATAATAGATCTAAAGGTGACAACGATCTGCACTATGATCCTTACATTAAGGATACTAAATATAATTGTACTAATCACATTAATAGTTGCATTGATTCTTATTTTCGTTCTCACATCTGTATTGATAGTAACTTTTTAAGCGATAGTAAAAATTCCAATGAAAGTTACATTTATAATTTCATTTGTAGTGAAAGTGGAAAGATTCGTGAAAGCAAAAATTACAAGATAAGAACTAATAGGAATCGTAGTAATTTAATGAGTTCTAAGGATTTCGATATAACTCAAAACTACAATCAATTGTGGATTCAATGCGACAATTGTTATGGATTAATGTATAAGAAATTCAAAATGAATGTTTGTGAACAATGTGGACATTATTTGAAAATGAGTAGTTCAGAGAGAATCGAGCTTTCGATTGATCCGGGTACTTGGAATCCTATGGATGAAGACATGGTCTCTGCGGATCCCATTAAATTTCATTCGAGGGAGGAACCTTATAAAAATCGCATTGACTCTGCTCAAAAAACGACAGGATTGACTGACGCTGGTTCAAACAGGTACAGGTCAACTAAACGGTATTCCGGTAGCCCTTGGGGTTATGGATTTTAAGTTTTTGGGGGGTAGTATGGGATCCGTAGTAGGCGAAAAAATCACTCGTTTGATCGAGTATGCTACCAATCAACGTTTACCTCTTATTTTAGTGTGTTCTTCCGGAGGAGCACGAATGCAAGAAGGAAGTTTAAGTTTGATGCAAATGGCTAAAATTTCTTCGGTTTTATGTGATTATCAATCAAGTAAAAAGTTATTCTATATATCAATTCTTACATCTCCTACTACCGGTGGGGTCACAGCAAGTTTTGGTATGTTGGGGGATATCATTATTGCTGAACCCTATGCCTATATTGCATTTGCGGGTAAAAGAGTAATTGAACAAACATTGAAAAAAGCCGTGCCTGAAGGTTCACAAGCGGCTGAATCTTTATTACGTAAGGGCTTATTGGATGCAATTGTACCACGTAATCCTTTAAAAGGTGTTCTGAGTGAGTTATTTCAGCTCCATGCTTTTTTTCCTTTGAACAAAAATTCAATCAAATAGAACGGTTAGTTTATCAGAATTAAACGAAACCCCCGAAAAATAAATTTTTCTTTCGAATCATTTTTTTATCGATATGTTTGTTTACTACTCAGTAAACCTCTATCAACAAGATAAAAAGTGAATTTTGGCTTTCGGGAAGTTCAAATTAGACTAGACAAATAAAACAAAGTTCATTTTCCTCCCTTGCTTGCATATGTATAGATAATTCAAATAGAGATATATACAGATCTATAGAGAGTCTTCCGTCTTTTTGCATTTCCCGAAAATTCCCTGTTGTTGGATCAGATTCTAATCAATTTTGTAGAAATTTTTAATGGAATAAAATTTTTTCTTTATTAATGACTATTAGAAGACAAAAAGAATAATAAATCTAACAAGGGGAGTATGATACATCTATTTTATTTTGAAAGATTTATTAAGTCCATTTATTTAGTTTGGCGTTTCTTATACCTATTTTTTTATTCTATTTCTATTAGGTTCTATTCTATATATTTATATTAGGTTGTATATTAGATATATCTTTACTTAAAGATACTTAGTATAATTATATAATATATATAATAGAAATAATAAAAATCCAAGATATTCTAAGATATCTTTAGAATTCAGAATATAACAATAACAGGTACAAATATTAAATTGAGGTACCCATTTTATGACAACTTTCAATAACTTACCCTCTATTTTTGTGCCTTTAGTAGGCCTAGTCTTTCCGGCAATTGCAATGGCTTCTTTATTTCTTCATATTCAAAAAAATAAGATTTTTTAAATCGGATGAGACCTAATCGTATCACTCCTTTTTTTATTTTAAAAACTTCGATTCGATAAGACCCATTTGGTAGAATATTGTATAACACATAGATTCCTACAAACATAAATAAAAAAAGCTCTTATGCATGTGTAAACGTATTATATGAGTAAATAAATTTGCGCTCTTTTGAAAAATGGATCATCATAGGGCCGATGTATGAAATTCAAGTCAATGTATTTATTTATTTGTATGTATATAGCTATAGGGGATCATATAAAGGAAGCAGATTTTATTATTTTAGATATAAACAATTCTATGAATTACTCCTTGAGAGTTACTTTGAAAACAAAAAAAGGAAAGTCATATTTTCTCAATTCCAAAAAATTGTATAACTGGATCTAATATATATGAGTTGGCGATCAGAATCTATATGGATAGAATTTATAACGGGGTCTCGAAAAACAAGTAATTTCTGCTGGGCCTTTATCCTATTTTTAGGTTCATTAGGATTCTTATTGGTTGGAACTTCCAGTTATCTTGGTAGAAATGTTATATCGTTATTTCCGTCTCAGCAAATCATTTTTTTTCCGCAAGGGATTGTGATGTCTTTCTATGGGATCGCAGGTCTCTTTATTAGTTGCTATTTGTGGTGCACTATTTTGTGGAATGTGGGTAGTGGTTATGATCTTTTCGACCGAAAAGAGGGAATAGTGCGTATTTTTCGTTGGGGATTTCCTGGAAAAAGTCGTCGCATCTTTTTACGATTCCTTATGAAAGATATTCAGTCCATCAGAATAGAAGTTAAAGAGGGTGTTTCTGCTCGGCGTGTCCTTTATATGGAAATTCGAGGTCAAGGGGCTATTCCTTTAATTCGTACTGATGAGAATTTTACTACACGAGAAATTGAGCAAAAAGCTGCTGAATTGGCTTACTTCTTGCGTGTACCAATTGAAGTATTTTGAAATGAATTAATTTTAAAAGACTAAATGCTTTGGCAGTAGGAAGAAAAAATGACAGAATTTCTTTATTTTTTTTTGTCAATTGAACATTCATCTATTCTTTTATGCTCGTTTTTTTTTTGATATATTTGTATAGAGAAGAAAAGGAGTTTCTTCGTCTCGAAATTAGTATTGATCGAAAAAAGGGGGAATAACATCCTGGAAACCCTATTTTTTTCTTGATTCAAAGCAAAGACTAAGTATTGAATCAAAAGAAAAAGAGAAAATGGATTCATAGGTTCAATACATTCTATTCGAATTAGAATAGAAACTCCTGCTCGATAGAAATATTAGATCTAATAGAATCAACAAATGAGGTAGGTTCATTAACAATTCACAGATTCAAAATGGCAAAAAAGAAAGCATTCATTCCTTTTTTTGATTTTACATCTATAGTCTTTTTGCCCTGGTTGATCTCTCTCTGCTGTAATAAAAGTTTAAAAACTTGGATTACTAATTGGTGGAATACTAGACAATGCGAAACTTTTTTGAATGATATTCAAGAAAAAAGTATTCTAGAAAAATTCATACAATTAGAGGAACTATTCCAGCTCGATGAAATGATAAAGGAATACCCAGAAACCGATTTACAACAATTTCGTCTAGGAATCCACAAAGAAACGATCCAATTCATCAAGATACACAATGAGTATCGTATCCATACAATCTTGCACTTCTCGACAAATCTAATATCTTTCGTTATTCTAAGTGGTTATTCCTTTTGGGGTAAGGAAAAGCTTTTTATTCTGAATTCTTGGGTTCAAGAATTCCTATATAATTTAAGTGATACAATTAAAGCTTTTTCGATTCTTTTATTAACTGATTTATGTATCGGATTCCATTCGCCTCACGGTTGGGAACTAATGATTGGTTATATTTACAAAGATTTTGGGTTTGCTCATTATGAGCAAATTTTATCTGGTCTAGTTTCTACCTTTCCAGTCATTCTTGATACAATTTTTAAATATTGGATCTTTCGTTATTTAAATCGTGTATCTCCGTCACTTGTAGTGATTTATCATGCAATAAATGACTAAAAAATGATTCACTGATTCAATTCTAATCTTTCGTACCTTATACATCATAACCAAATCAAAGTCGTATTTACTTTACTCTTTTTACCCATGAGGGATTCCTTGTATATTTCAACAAAAAAATTGTATTTTTTTTTCAGTAAATGTAAATAGCAGAATTGTGGCTAGGGAAGTATATTCTCGACCTACCTAACTTTATTGTAGAAATTTTCGGGATAAATGATTGGACCATGCAAACTAGAAATACCTTTTCTTGGATAAGGGAAGAGATTACTCGCTCCATATCTGTCTCACTTATGATATATATAATAACTTGGGCATCGATTTCAAGTGCATATCCGATTTTTGCCCAGCAGAATTATGAAAATCCACGAGAGGCAACTGGGCGTATTGTATGTGCCAATTGCCATTTAGCTAATAAGCCCGTGGATATTGAGGTTCCACAAACGGTACTTCCTGATACTGTATTTGAAGCAGTTGTTAAAATTCCTTATGATATGCAACTAAAACAAGTTCTAGCTAATGGTAAAAAAGGAGCTTTGAATGTGGGAGCAGTTCTTATTTTACCGGAGGGGTTTGAATTAGCCCCCCCCGATCGTATTTCACCCGAGATGAAAGAAAAGATAGGAAATCTATCTTTTCAGAATTATCGCCCCAATAAAAAAAATATTCTTGTGATAGGTCCTGTTCCTGGTCAAAAATATAGTGAAATAACCTTTCCTATTCTTGCCCCAGACCCTGCTACTAATAAAGATGTTCACTTCTTAAAATATCCTATATACGTAGGTGGAAATAGGGGAAGGGGTCAGATTTATCCTGATGGTAGCAAAAGTAACAATACAGTTTATAATGCTACGGCAGGAGGGATAATAAGCAAAATTTTACGAAAAGAAAAAGGGGGATACGAAATAACCATAGTGGATGCGTCGAATGAACGCCAAGTGATTGATATTATCCCTCGAGGCCTAGAACTTCTTGTTTCAGAGGGCGAATCCATTAAACTCGATCAACCATTAACGAGTAATCCTAATGTGGGTGGATTTGGTCAGGGGGATGCGGAAATAGTACTTCAAGATCCATTACGTGTCCAAGGCCTTTTGTTCTTCTTAGGATCGGTTGTTTTGGCACAAATATTTTTGGTTCTTAAAAAGAAACAGTTTGAGAAGGTTCAATTATCCGAAATGAATTTTTAGATCTGTCTATTTAGCTTTATAAAATTCGTAAAAAAGAACCAAAAAATTTATGAAAAGCCTTTTGCCTCTCTTTAGATTTTCTATTCCTTTTCGACCAGATGTCAGGAATTACGTGTATCATAGTCCTAATCCTAGTATGTATATTGAGAAGAATTCACTTTACCCCCTTTTCTTTATTTTTCAATACCAATTTGAAAAAAGGGAAGGGGGTGTGATGTAACTCTGTCGTTATTGACCAATTGAAATTAATAGAATGTATCAATAATCAAGAGTTTTTCTATTAGAATGGAAAAATTTGACTAGATACTAAAATAAGGAACGCAAGCGCAGAAAAAAACAAGGGAACCATAAATCGGCGAAACAACAAGTTTTAGGGACTATAGGGAGTATTTTTTGTCTTGCTAGTCTTCGACACAAGAAAAGGATGTCTAAAATTCCTTTTCTTGTGTCGATCTTGTCCTTCTTGATTCTATTCGTTAAAAATTCCTATTCTGAGTTTACATATATATTACTGTTTCTATATATATAACGTTTTAATATATATATATTAATTAATAGTATATATAGTAGTTACTTTTTGTAGTTCTCTTTTTTTTTTTCAATTTTGATGAAATACTAAATAAATAAAAAAAAAGAAAAAACTTCTATTAGTATAGACAAAATTTTAATGATAGATCTCATGATAAAAAATATTGTGTCAGCCGGGGAAGCAGGAAAAGGAAATTAAGTGATTCCCCCTTTTTATTCTATCTTTGAAAGGTTAATAAATACTATATGTTCGTAATCTACTAATCTAATTAAGTTCATTTTTCAAAAACACGATAAAAATTTGTTCTGATTACTAGCAGTTCAACGGGACCCCCTCGAATCAGACAAAGAAGGAAGAGTTGGGCCCCGTTGAG
The DNA here is from genome assembly GCA_023374145.1 of Lepidium sativum. Classification (NCBI taxonomy): domain Eukaryota; kingdom Viridiplantae; phylum Streptophyta; class Magnoliopsida; order Brassicales; family Brassicaceae; genus Lepidium; species Lepidium sativum. The sequence goes on from JAKUCM010005651.1 coordinate 12,416, forward strand.
TTCTTATGTTTTCACGTCTATAACTCAGTTCATCCAATTTCTACAGGGATGAACCTAATCCTGAATATGAACCATAAAAGAAAATACCTATTAAACCAATCACAAGAATACCAGCTACAGTACCTATTACCCAAAGAGGAATCCTTCCAGTAGTATCAGCCATTTATCCCGCTTCCCTCCACATTTCATCGAGTGGTCATGCTAGAAACATAAACAGTCAGAGATAATTATGATATATAATCCATCCGAATGGGATAAGAAAATTACTACTCTTTCTTTTTTATTTTATTATTCTACGCTCTTTTCTTAATTGAAGAAATAATTAGAAAATAAAACAGCAAGTACAAAAATGAGTAATAACCCCCAATAGAGACTGGTACGATTTAATTCAACATTTTGTTCGTTCGGATTTGATTGTGTCATAGCTCTATAATTGAATTAGGTTTATCGTTGGATGAACTGCATTGCTGATATTGACCCCAAAAAAGAAACGGTAGGTACAGCTAGTCCATGAACAGCCAACCAGCGCACTGTAAAAATTGGATAGGTCCTATCTATAGTCATTGGGTCCTCCTAAAAAGATCTACTAAATTCGTCGAGTTGTTCCAAAGGATCAAAACGGCCTGTTATTAATGGAATGCCTTGTCGGCTCTCTGTAAAATACTCGTTTGGACGAGGGCTCCCAAACACATCGTAAGCTAAACCGGTGCTGACGAATAACCAGCCCGCAATGAATAGGGAAGGTATAGTAATGCTATGAATGACCCAGTATCGAATACTGGTAATAATATCAGCAAAAGAACGTTCTCCTGTGCTTCCAGACATACTGAACTCCAGATATTCTCGTAGGGAATCGATTCTGTAAAAGAGGAATCAGTAAATTAAAATTCACTGAGATTGCATCTTTGTGAGATCGTCAATAAAGTACCAAGGGTATTTTTAGAGTCTACCAAATCAGTATAGCTATCCTTCTTCTGACACAGCAACGCAATTTGAATTAGTATAGAAATAGGGTGTTAGATAATTTATTTCGTTTTTTTTCTTGCTTGTGGATGTATAACCATGTCCCACTTCTTCAAATTCCTGTACCTGTAATCTATAGGGGCTTTGATCCTTTATTCGTTTTGGACTAGAAAATAAACTAAAGATTAGATAAAATGAAAATCCAAGAGGTTGGTTTCTAATTCTAATAATTCATGAAGGAAATTCTCATATTGTCCCAAGTCGATTGAATTAAAAATCCATAAATTTCATTTTCGTTGCATATGCATAATTGTAGAAGATATTTTTTTGTAATGATAATGTGATCCCCCCCTTTTACTTTTTGTTTCATTTTAAGGAATTAATTTCCAATAACAAGAAAAAGAAGAATAGTTATAGTTTTGGATCCATTAAAAAGAACAACAAATAATAATAAAAATAATAAATATTTGTAATGCGTGCATTGTTTTGTTGTATTCAATTCAAAGGTTTTTTTTATTTCTTTAACTAACTACAAAGATGATGGGTTTTTCACTCTATTTTCTATATAATCTCGAAAGAAAAAAACTTAAAACCTAGAAAGGAAACGATAATAGAAATTGCTAATTACAAGTTTTAAAAATATAGTTATCCTTGCAAATCTAGTTAAAATAAATAAATATTTTTTTGACTCATCTCGTTCTCCGTCTAGGATACCTCTTTTTAGTCTCATTCGATAAATTAAATGAAGAAAACCGCTCTACTATTTAATTTAATCTAATGAGTTCAAATTTAAATTTAAGTCAATTCAATTTTAATAAAGTAGAAAGGGGCGTATTCTAGGTTCTAAGGTCACTTAGAAAAAAAAAGAAAAAAAAACAACTTATTTTCAAATTTTTACATATTCATTCAAAAAAAGTTATATGTTTTGACTGAAGTTAGATAATAGAGTTATTTTTTTTTTTTATGTATTATTTTTTTATGATTAATTTCTTAAAGAGTTTTTCAATGAATCCGTTACGTGAATTCTGAATCCTGAGATGGTGCAGATGCCAAAGACGATGAATTGAGTTCTTTTTATCTTTCTCTATTTTTGTTCATACCACGTATAATGATTGATAATTCACAAATTTTCAATTGAATTTTTTTGATTCTTGGAACTAGTTATCTTTCTCTATTTCTTTAAAAAATTTTTAAATTGAAACTTAGGGAAGTACTTTAGAAACATATGTATAAAAAAACATATTTTATTGAGTCCCTTCATGCCTACTATAACCAGTTATTTCGGTTTTCTACTAGCAGCTTTAACTATAACCTCAGTTCTATTTATTGGTCTAAGCAAAATACGACTTATTTGAAATTAATTGAATGAAGATTTTTTTATAAAAAAGGATTTCGGTGGTATTTCGTATGTTCGATAGTTCCTTACCGTATTAATTACCCAATTTTGGTCATTGAGATTCATCGGCAATACAGATTAAGAGCTAGGAATAGATAGTACCTCTCTTTTCTCCCTTTCAAAAATGAAAACAAAAGAAAATTGAAATGATTGAAGTTTTTTTTATTTGGAATCGTCTTAGGTCTAATTCCTATTACTTTGGCTGGCTTATTCGTAACTGCTTATTTACAATACAGACGTGGTGATCAGTTGGACTTTTGATTAATTAACATCTCTTTTTTTTGACTGACCTCCTTCTTGCTTTCATATGCGGGAGGTCTAATTCAGATTGCTGCTCAATGCTTTGGGAACAGTGGAATTTTGACACAATCTAATAAACAAGAGTGAAATCACGCTCTGTAGGATTTGAACCTACGACATTGGGTTTTGGAGACCCACGTTCTACCGAACTGAACTAAGAGCGTTTTTCTTGTTTTTTCTAAAAAAGGAAAAGGCTAGAAAGAGGACATTCTTTAACCCGAATAGATTTTCTACGTATATACTATATCATAGTATATCATAAATTTCAG
>JAKUCM010005652.1:0-30138 GCA_023374145.1 Lepidium sativum
AGAGAGAGAGATAGAATATTCCCCCAAAACTTTAGGAACGATCACTATGACCCTTAATAGTGATATAATGAATTCACAGTGAAAAAATAAAAAAGGCAACAGAAAATGATGGAAAAGGTGTAAGAAGATAAAGAACAACGTCACAGGGTAGGAAAAAGAGGAAACCACCAATAACAGATCTTCAATGCTGACTATCATGAGTGCTTTTATTTCTTTGTATATATCAAAAAGTTTATGCGTTTGAATATCTTAGTTACTATTCATCAAGTTTAAATCCATATCACATAATTATCACTATATGATCAGTATTCACTAGTCAAATGATATTGGTTGGATTCAAATTTTTACCGGTAATCCAGATTTAGCAAGTGTAGATGAGGTTCTTAGAGATGAGCAGAGGAATTAGTGTAGTAGTTTTGCATTGAATATTGGAATTTACACTGTATCTTTTTCGACAAAAAAGTCAAAATTGTAAGGATTTTCTGGGAAAGAAAATTCAACTTCATTTTCTATCTCAAAAAATGAATATTATAACAATCAAAACAAATAATTTTTATGGTCTTCTATATATTAGATTTTCATTATTTTAAATATATATTTAGATTATTTATCAAAATTTGAGCTTATATATTATTTATCGTATTATAAGTTTTTAATGCTACTATCGTGACTTATATTGTTTATTACTTTGATTCCACAAGAATATCTTGCATATTTTGGGAAATGTAAACCACATTTTCCTTTTTAAATGGTGAATTACATTTTTTGGGTCAATTTAATTCAATCTTAAAGGTATCAAGATCAAATAAACGTACATAATTAACAAAAATTTAGTCAAATTCATAATATCAAAGACTAAGAAATTTGTTTTGTGATTAAAAATGTAAGGAGTCAAACCTAAGATGCAAGTTTTGAAGAGGTTTCAAAATCTTATAAATATGGGAGAAAGGCCAGTCATGCGAACAGATCTTTAACCATCTAATAGAATTCTGAGCAATCTACCAAAAACTCTACTTCCACTATATGTAAAGAACATAGATAAGACATGACCCAAAGCAATTAATGTTTCGAATTCTGCGTGGAGAGAAGATATATGATGTTTTTTTTCCCAAAATTGACACCGTTAAAACTATCCGAATAACAATACTATTTGAAATCCGTGTAGAGGTTTGAGTTTTTTCAAGAAACGTCTACCAAACATCGGTAACCAGTTAAAACTGGTTCATCCCAAGTGGGCGATTAATCATCGCAAGTGAGTTACATTTTCTTGTTGCTTTAAAACCAAATTGTGACTAATACATAATATATAGCAGGTTCTAAATGTATCTAATAGATTCAATCGATATCATCTAGCAACAAGACATTAAACAAATAAAATAAATTATATCACGTTTCTGTCGTTGATTGATCATATGATTTTTTTAAATGATGTACTCAATGATTTTTGAGAAATTTGGATATTAAATTCATTTAATTATAAAAAGTTTTGCCTAATGCGGAAAATAGGATTCATAGATATGATCATAATACGTTGGAAAAAAGAAGAAGATATGATAGTAATACACCAACCCACCATATCGTGTTCTTGATATGGCCAACTAGTATATTCTTATTAATCTACGATCCCAACAATTTTAATTATATACATAATTTTGCAATTTCTGATAGGATATTGAAATTATGTAAAGGTATCGTAGATAATCGTCAACATAGTCAATATACTGCTGCTGATAAAAAAGTTATATCATGTATAATCAAAATCAGAAACTTTTATTACAGTGCATGGCACATTTAGTTGTTATCGATTTCGAATAAAAAAGACGAATACTTGACAAATAATTCTCTAGGGGTAATGTAGTACTTATATGGAGAGTTATATCGATTAAGATAGACTTGTAAAAAAGTAAATGTAAATGGTTTTCTTTTTGGTAATTAATAACTGTTATGGGTGGTCACTCAAACAAAAGTAAAGAGGTTTAAGGATCACCAATTGGAATTGGTAACGAAGAAAGGACAAAAATCACGTGTTTTAATTTCGTGTCTGAGGAAATAATAGGTGTGTGGACTAAAATTTGGTAGTTTCAAAAAAGTAGGTGAAAAGAGAATGTAGCAAGTTTGGAAAATAATATCATATAATCACACTTTGTCCCCCTACTTTCTTATTTCTGTTTGTTGTTACTACTTGTTTTTTTGGTCTTTCTCTTTTTTAGTCAATGTCTGATTTGTCTTCTATAAATTCACCAACCATCGAATGCGAAGAGAATATCTTTAAGTTGATAAATTTTTCTAGTCTAAACTTAGATTGCGGCCATAAAGTATGTGGTAAAGCAATTGAGTAGTAAATCTATAAAATAATAGTCGATTTCATATAACAAATCAGGAAAAAGTAAACGTCTAAGCGTGTTCAAACGTGTCAATAGATGTTGGTCATCATGTAGCATATTGTCTTGATATATTTGTTTTCCCACAAGAGTTTAAGTGAATTTCATTTACATGACTATCTATTTTACCAGCAGTTCAGTTTTAACCTCGCCATTTTCTGAGATTTGTTCTACTTATACCGAGTCAGACATGAATTAACGTGTCGGTGGTGAGAAGAGGATTGGGTCAGCTTATTTGCTTGATTATTAATGAAGATCCAACCCAAACCAAGATACATCAGTATTCACTATGACCATTTATGGATATGAAATGAGTGAGGTTATGTCTGATATGAATAGAGGAGCATGTACAAGGATTTCTTGAGCCAATTGCCATTATGTAGCTTCAGTAATCGCCTTGATAATGGTTTCTGAAGGTGTTGTGATATTTCTTTTGTCAAAGATTCGCTTGTTACGAGATGTCCACATGGACTAGAAAATCCAGAGGAAAATCGGTCCTTTACCGACTTTTGTTGGTTGTAGACACCAAATGTCTTTTGAGTTATCTAATGCTTGACGGAATGAGGGAAATAAATGTGCTTCAAACTGCTCCTTGAGGGAGAGCAACCTTCATACTTCTCGTGCATATGAGCAATGAAGGAAAAGGTGTTCAGAGCTTTCAGTTTCTCCACAGAGAGTGTATTTGGCATCGATGTTCATACTTCTCTTTTCCAGGTTACTTCTGATTGGAAGAACATCTTTCATATCATTCAAAGGAACATTTTCAAAACTGGATGAATAGAATATGGTGACCATGCGCTTTGTCTGGATGAACAGAATATGGTGTCTATTTGATATCTTTAGGTGCTATGAGAAGGTTATTAGGATCTGTTGTTTGTCTTCTTAGGTCTGCTTTAGAGGCTATTTCCTTTATGTTTTCTTCTGAAAGGTAAAGACTGTTTCATAGTAGTTTGATATAACTTTTGCAATCTCCTCTTCGTCATAGTGGGCAGTTCCATCGTCATCCATTATTACAGAGAACTTTTTTCTTGCTAGTCTACCTTTAGTTGCTGCATGAAAGAAACACGAGTTCTTCCCACATAGTTGAAGCCAGGTTTGTATACTTTTTTGTCTCAACAGGTTTTTGTTCATTGCATTGAGGACTTACCATTACCTCTTCTAGTTTCTTTTGATTAGATTCGATTTGCTTTCTGCTATTTGCTTAGTTCTCTCTCTTCTATTTGATAATTTTAGATCTACATAAGCTGATTCTTTTCTCTACATATGCTTCAAGGTTTTCATTCCAAGTTTTTTGTACCAGCAAGTTTATCTCTTTTTTCTTGTTAAGTTGTCGATCATAGTAGAATAACCCTTTACTTTTATTTCTCCGACCTGTTAGAAAGGATATTAGTGGCATATGGTCTGAGCCCTCAAATGGCAGATATTCATAACAACAAATACGTAAAAATGTTTGTCCAACCATTATTAATGAGGGATCTCTCCAATCTGCTTTGGATTACATAGGAATGATGTGTGCCTCACCAAGAGAAGCAGTCGCCTGAATGTTGCATATCGAATAAGTCGCTTTCATAGAGGAAGGCTCTGAAATGCTTAAAGGAGCTTTCAGCTCTCTGTGGTCCTCCACTCTTCTCTGAGTTACAGAGAATATCGTTGAAATCTCCTGTAAGGATCCACGGCTCACTTCTGGTTTCAATGGATTCTTGTAATTTACCTAGAAAAATTTGTGTTTACATGTCATAGGTTCGCCACAGAAAAAAGTAATGAAGAAGTCTTTATCTTCCAACTTTTCTTTGACATTTATAAAGCTTGGACAAATCGTGAGAATCTCTAATTGGATTTCTTTTTTTAGAACAATCCTAAACCACCTCTTCCATGGCCTTGGGTTGGGATGATTCTACATTCATCATAATTAAGTTTTGAGAGTTTCTAGAGGACAATAACCTTAGAGTTTTTAGTTTTAGAGATGAACAGAACATCATGGAAAAATTTCTTCTGGATGTTCCTTAATCTGTGGACTGTCAAGGAATTTTCCAAACCTTGACAGTTCCAACTCGCGACAGTTAAGGACCCCGATCGGGGAGATCCTGAAAATCCATTGCTCTTTTTGATGTTGCGGAAGTCGTTTTAGGTGGTCTAGGTATTCCACTTAGACTTGGTCCAGCCTCAGGGAGAACTCCTATTTCAATTTTGTCACTTACCTCATTGTTGAGACCTCTTTCAGGGGATCCTTGTATTGTAAAGCATTTCGCTTCTTAGAGTTTATTCCAGGTAATAACTTAGGACTTCCTTAAACATTTTTTCTTTTTGCTTGGTCTACCAGGTTTTCTCTTTGGACTTGAGGGTTGTTTCTGAATTGGTGCACTTATCGTCTCTGTTGTTGTGGTAATTGCATGTCCAAGTCGAAGTTTTGCAGGATGTCTCTCTAGAGTTTCATTATTTGGGGAGTGCTAGTGAGTTATTAGCTGGTTAATCAAGTGTTTGGGAGGTTTGTCTAATTCTCACAATACGCTCAGCTGATTCTTCCAGTAGTCTTGATTCCTGTGTTATTCTCAACCTTTCTTTCCTTACTTCACTTTCAGTGGGATCCGGGCAGTTAGAGTACTTGGCCATAAACTCACAGATCTCACACATAGCGTCATTTAAAGTAGGTTGTGAGATGGGTGCATCTTCTTGAACTAATAAGGGGGAACTTGGAGCTGGATTATGAGTTTCTGAAGCAAGAGAGGCTTCATATTTAATATTGTCTCATCAATAGTTCCTTTTTTGTCTGGTGATATAGACTTTCTTGTGATGGTAAGAGAGTTTTCAGGTGTTCTTTTGACTTCTCTCCATACTCTTGACTAATTGTTAGTCTGGTAGCTAGGATATTTGTGGGAAGAGGTATGAGTATTCTCCCGTTGAGATTCTCTATGGTAAGGATGCCTCATATCCTCTTCATGGTAGTTTCTGGGCCCAGCTCTCTGCCTTTCTTCCCTAGAGAAATTTGATTGACTTTGGTATCTTGGTCTTTTAAACTCCGAATTGGTATTGCTTTCTTGATTTAATTTTGATGGGGTTGTTCTGTCTCTACTCCTTTTCCTAGACGCTTGGACTCTGAGTTGTGGGTATGTTAATCTTTCATGATCCAAGCAAAATCAGTTATGGGAGTCCTTTTCAAGCCTCTCATATGCGAGGTGTATTGTGACTTCTTTATCATTAGGAAACTCTTGGTGGCTTCTTTCATGAGAGGGAGGAGTCCATTGATTGTGACTCACATTCTTACTGTCGTTGAGGTCATATCCACTGCCTCCAACTTTCAGATATCCTTACTGAGATATCTGACAACTTCTTCTATCTAGAAGTGGACCTTAAGTCCTTGTAGTTGATCCAAAAAGAGATTTGAGAGGGAAAATGGTGTGGTTGGTTGATAACCATCCACTTTGCAAAATGGTATGGTTGGTTGTCCAAGACCTGCTGGAAATCCTTTTCAGATGCGAATTAGAACAGAACTAGTCCTTGGCCGAGGTCGGATCCTATAGTTTGTGACGAGGTTGTCGAGTGCTTTGAGAGAAAAGGAATCAGAGACCAAACCTTCTGAGCGTTGGGGTTGGTTAGTTTGCATATTAGAATGAAAGAGTGATATCCTAAGATATTTGTGTTGTCTAATAGGGGTACTTTTATATGATCAGATCTTGTAGGAGTTATGTCTAAAACGATGGCTTTTCCTTTCTCAGCATATGAGAATCGCTTCCCCATAATGGAGCAAGCTTTTAGTTACTTCACACACATGGTCGACTCAACATAATATCTTATCATTTAAAAAGCCTCTTATGGATCTTGAAGCCTACCAAAACTTAAAATTTTAATCCTAAATTCTTAAACAATTCTTCAACATTAAATAAACCAGCCTACAGTTCTAATTTATAGATTTTAGATAATTTACTCAGAATTATACGTTCTTTAAATGTCAAATAATTTTAAGATTTAGATCAACCATATTTAAAAACAGAATTATAATATTTTTTGAATGAAAAATTGAAGACCATCAAGTGACATTAAATAAAATAAAAAACAATTAGAAGTCTCGTATACACAGACAAGTAAGTAAAAGCCTTAAGTTAGATTTTAACATAACCCCAAATAAATGTTGCCTTTGTATAACTATAAATCATTTTGCCAGACTCGTAGACTCAAAAAAGAAGGTTCAGGATGAACAGCAGAAGCCGCAGCGTTATTAACATGAAGAGCTCTTTGAAGTTTCCCGGTGATCAAAAACTTCAACTCCGACGTTAAATATCGAAGTCACTGGTCGGTGATCAGAACATTTTTATCTCTGATCTCTTATAACACTCTTGTCTTATTCCTTTTACCCAACCATAATATTCTATCCACACCTGGTAAACACACACAAAAAAACTCTTAGAATCCCGCTAGTGTTTTAAAATTCTAAAATGATCCATTAACTTTCAAAACGATCAATTTAACCACTAACCAAGCAGGAGCTCTTTTCTTCTCTCCTTCTCTCACGTTTTCTCCGGCGTAACGATCGGAATCAAACTCGTATTTATAGGTCGGTGGGAATTTAATTTGTCCTTCTCTTCCATCCATCCGAAAACATGCCCTCTTCTTAATTCTTAATTCTCTAATCAACTGTTAAATTAGATTAAAATTTTATTATTATAAGTTATAAAAAGAATATAATCAAATACCAAACATAAGAAAGAACCGAACCTGATCACTGTTTTTGAGTTCATCCCATCGTTTTTGTGCTACAAGCTTTCTTACTTCACTGTCTGGCATATTAAGTCGATAATTCAAATCTCCGAACCAGAATACTTGACTGTTGAATTTTTCAAAGTAAAATCGCAATTAGTAAAAGAGAAAACTGTTTTCACTTTGTGTTTTTGTAGACTTGATTATTGCTTACTCGTGACATGGAATCGTTCTGGGTTGGTCGGTGTCAAGAACCGAAGCAAAACGAGTACGACGTATGATTTCGTATACGTCAGCATTCCGGCGTTGATCGGCACCGTCTTTGTGACCGGAAGTTAAGTGTGAACATACGAAACACATCCTTGATTGATATAACGTCATGCTAATCGACACTGATCCCTACAAATAAATCAACAAATTGCTCCATTAAGATTTTTAAAATTACTTGAGAAGCAAGGTAGGGCTAGTTTAAAATTACGGTTATTGATTTTCTTACCTTGTTTCCCATGTAACCCATCAAGCCAACTCCAACCGGTGAGACTTTCAAATTGTTGACGTGTCTTCTTAATCGTCGACGGATCCAAACCGATACATAGATCCCAACCATCTGCTTACTTACAATCCTCACATACTTTTGACTATCTTTCACTTTCCGACACTCTTCTACCAAATCTTCCGGCAATCCATAACTGTTTCCGATCTTCTCTCCTTCCTCCTCCTCATCATCAGAAGACTCTGAATCTCCGTTTGATGAATCATCAAACAGGATTTTCGCAGCTTCTTCCCCTTCGGAGGAAGAGAATAAGTTATTCTCATTTTCTTCTTTGATATCATCCCAATTCGACTTTAAAGTCTCAAAACTCCGTGACCGTTTCAAGTTTCTTGCGTCCGAAGCAAATCGACTTGCTCCTGTTGGATTCTCCGGTAACTTAAACCCTAACATAGCATTACTACTAAGAACTCTCCTTAACTTCCCTTCTGATCCAACTATCTGAGGATTATCATCTAAAGCTCGTTCAGGCCAGTCCATGTTTGGATTCTGCACTGGCTCAAGACTCGGTAAAGCGGTTGCAGCATCGATGAACTCATCTGTAGCTAAGTCCAAGGAATGGTCCGCAGCGAGATTCTCGACCATAACATCAGCGATAATGGAGTTTGCTGTTTGTGCTAAGATAGGAGACGACGGTGCACTGTGAGCTCGAAGAAGAACGTTGGTTTTACAGCTTGGTGATTGATCATGAACTGATTTTTTCTCGGATTTGTTCAGTGTTCTACGGATTATCGATTCCCATCTTGGAATTGGACCTCTATCTTCTGCTCCCAAAACGTTTCCTGCGTTTAATGGAACCACTTCCTGAAACCTATAACCAAAAGAAATCCAAATTCATCAAAACAGAAGAAAATTATTACTCTGTTTTAAAACTGTATTACCCGAAGTGGACTTACCCTATGATGTAAATATCTGAAGGATTATCAGTAGTAAGCCAATCTTCAATGTTGAGATCATCGGAGGGACGTTTTCCGGCGACGTTCCATGTAGCCACCGTGACTCTTTAAGTCAAGGGGAATAAAGTCAGAGATAGTTCGTTCGGAGGGAAAGAGATGAAATACCAGAAATACCCTTACTTGATATCCTTCGTGTTAATGTATTGAGCTCTCAAAGTCTCCGATTTGCCTCGCCGGTGTTTCTTCTGGTAACCACTTCTCACACCACAATCTGAAGATTTTCAAAAAATAAAACAAATATTAGAATTATGTGTTACTAATTTTTGAATTTTTGATAGAAAAAGAAAGAATATTTGCCTGATATTATTTTAGTGGCGTGATTAGCTTCGCTTCCTCGACGACCAATATGGTTGTCTTCATCACTTACACATCGAACTTTAGCGACGTTTTTGACCAAACATGCTGTAATAGGGACCCGGAATTAATTTACTTAATTTAAATACAATTTGTGACAAAAAAGTTGACCTAATTTAAGATAAAACAATACTTACTATCATCTTCGCTCTCAGGTTCTGTATCGATTTCGTCTTCGCTAAAGTCGTAAACTTTAGGTTTTATGTTTAACCATTTGTTCATCACAATCGAAGGCCAAAACCTCTGTTTTTCAATCATGAAAAAGAAACACATAAGAGTCATTGGAAATAACGAAACAAAACAGAGAAGAGGATCTTCATGATCTTGTACCTCAGGACGTTTTCCACGTCTTGTTTTCATCTTCTTAAATCTCTCAGATAAAAATTTAGATATTGTTGTTGTTTGGGAGAATTTGGAGGACAATTTGAACAGAGGAAATGTCAGAGATTGATATTTATAAGAGTGACAGAGAGTTAAAGAGAGATTCTGATAAGAAGTAAGAGCAAGACCAAGAAGAAAGATACAAAATTATAAGAAAAAAAAAAAGTGAGAGTAGAGACAAGAAGACGTGTGAAGAAAAAAAAAGGTGTAATGATGAAAATTCTCTGATATTATTTTTTGGGTTCTTCGAAGAAAAGCTATAAAGCTATGGCTGTTATTTAACAGCCTTCAAAGAACCAAACTCCAACTTGCGATTCCACTTTTTATTATTAATTTTGATTTATTCGAGGAAGACATATTTCTCAAAACTAAAAAGATTGTCTGATTTATTTCTCTCATTTCTTTCTCACACGTGTTTCCGGTTTTCTCACATACTCGAACCAGTTTTGGTTTTGCTCATTGTAATAAGTTTTGCTGAATTTCTTAAACCAAAATTAGAAAGAAAGAAAAAACATATGAACAAAAATCAACATATCGGATTCCACACTGCCTTTTGGATAATATATAATAAATGGTCTTTTTGGTGTATGATAAATAAAAAAAGTCAAGATGTCACATTCTTAGGCAACAAAAATACAGATAAAAATTTCAATACGATTTAGCTATTTTGGCTACGGCTTCCAGCTAATGTTTTCAGCCATATAGTCGGCGCTGAAAATATGCATTTTATATTTGACTAATGTTTTGATTATATAATATTATTATAACTTCAACCACACACAAAACAACGAAAATTAAGAATATGCGCTTTATCTCCACTTTAGAAAAGCTTATCTAATTTAATTGTCTATATCTTTCAAATGGTATGTTTCATTTTCAAATATTCCAAGACAACACAAATTTACAATTTTCAAAACAGTTGAATTTTAATTAAGATCGGAAATATCGAGTCCAATAATATCACAGATATGTGGATTACAACTATATGTTATATATAGAAATGTTAAATATTAGAGAGCATTAATTTTGATGAAGAAATATCTAATGAATGAATGAATATTAGAGTCACTAAGTATAATAGTTATATAAAACTATTTGAAGAGTTAAAAAATGCAAATCCATGCAATGCAATTTGTGGAGAGAGGACGTAACGAGAGTCATTAGGAAAAAGTTTCAGTTGACCCCACTTTATTAAATTTGTTTAATTGATCAAACTGTGAAATTTTTAATCTAGTAATAACGTTGATTGATTAGTGGACCTTAAAAAAAAATAGGACGCGATGAAAATATTTGACCATCATTAATAATTTAATGGAATTTTCTTACAGTAAGTTCAAAGGTGGTTCAGTGGGAAATATATAAATATTTACTTATCATCACCGGGAGCGACTTCATAACTAATATTTGGAAAATTTTAAATTATTAATTTAAATGATGTCTCAGTTTTAGGTTAAATTAGCCTATCATTTTTGCTATATTTGTTTACTTAAAAATCGATTATTGTTAATTAATCTCGACAGCAAAGATTACCACTTTCCTAAATATCCTGTCCGTAGATGTTTTAAGAAAGATTGTAATTATTATTATTATTATAAAAAAGCTAACCTTTAACCCCAAAAAACAAAATTATACAATGAATAAAACCAAAAATTAAATAATTAAAAATGAATAGTTTAATCTAGAATTGATGAAGTCGGTCAGTTGGAAACATTTAAAATGTGGGTTATTCTATGGTGATGATTAACATACTAATTAGAAGTAATAAATAAATATAAATTTACCAAATCCAACACAAAAATAAGATCCGATTGGTAGGTCGGTATAAAGGTACATATGGACCACATTACTCGTACGCGCACCCATATATAAGGAAACAACAATTATTTCCCTAATTTTTAGTATTAATAAATAACTTGTAGTATATTGTTTTAGAAAGAGAGAGACGAATCATGCCGTAAGAAAGTTTTTTAGAGTAACGTGTAAACAATATATAAAGGTTTTATAACGCTTTCAATGTTGTTTGCTTTCTTCAAGTACCAACTGTATATGGACACGCAATTTATGCGAATAATCCACTTTGTATTTTCTTAAATAATTTATTTGTAATTCATCTTTAAAAGAGTTGCGAGTGAAGTCATAACTACTCACACAAATCATTATCCCCAACTACCTAACTACAAATTAGACAAGTAGTGTACAAATTAATTACCGCATTGTTATACTATATAATATATCTGATTTTAGAAGTTTTATTGGTTGAATAGAATATCTATAAAAAGTTAATCAATTTATATGGGAGAGTTTAGAGATTTAGGTTCGATTCATACGTGAAAGATTAAAGATTAAAATGGTCTAAAATGAATTCAGTAAAAGATGCTCTACAAAAAATTTATAACATAAATATTATAAAGTTGAAAAATTCTATTAATAAAATAAAACAAAAGGACAACTAACTCATTTTTTTCTTCAATAAACGTTTCACCAAATTCTTGAATTCAAAATTTCTAACTAATTCTCTTTTTATAAATATGATATTTAAACAATTTTGTGACATAATTGATAGATTAAATATAATTCTTTGTATTTGAGAATTTATTTTCTTATCATTTCGGAATTATAATTATTTTTATCAACAATCAGATCGACAATACTCAATCCATGACTTAAATCCACATTCTAAAATTATTTGAAGGATCGAATCCATATGCGTATTAGTTAGATCATCTTAATTTTTTTTGCTTATGTTCTTTTCTTTTTCTACTAAAACTAATCTATTATTCTATATATTTTATTAGAGTTAGAAATTTTTAATTTTTCTAAACTAAACTATAAGCATTAGACCACAAAAAAATTATAACCACTATATTTTTTTAGTTTGTGGAATATAATTACATCTGAAACTTTCCACAAAAGCATTATGTTCAACAAAAAACTTTACTAATCAAAACTCTAACTGATTATTTCCATTTTTATTTCAATTTTGAATTTTTAAAACATTTTTCTAAACTATTTTGGTTTTTAGTTATAAAAAAAAATAACATTCAAGAAGACCAGATAGAGACCAAGGAGAGAGAACCATCACATAAAGATACTACCACTATGCTACAATTACTTTTAAAATTAGGGGCTCCAAAACTATATATATATATATATATATTTTTTTTTTTTTTTGGGGCCAAAAACAAAAATCTTTTTTTCAAAGAAGCACGGCTTTATGTATCTAAGATTTTGTGATGTGTTCGTGGCAAATCGGTTTAGTTAGCTTAGTTATGCAAAATTTATTGAAATTCGTAAAGTACAGTATGTTGAACGTGATTAATTCTAAGATTGTCTGCTACAATTACAAGATCCGTCAATACATGGCAAATTTAGGCAGAGTTTCACAAATATTAAACTTGTTATTAGACTGCATACTTTTGGTAGGTTTTGTCCCATACGTTGATTATTCTGTGAAATCTCTAAGGAATTGACCCAATACAAATGAGAGTATAAATATTCTTTTATATGCAATACTCTGTCGATGATTTACATTACACTACAAGAGAACATTAGTTTAGGGACCATTTTTTACAACGTTTTTGGGACGTCGTAAAATTGGGAGGTATTTGCAACTCCCTTACGACGTTTTGAGATTTCGTCGTAAAGGAGTTGTAAGAGTACAACGAAAATTTATGTTGTAAACAAGTCGGTATTTTACGACTCCTTAACAACGCTTTCCCATTGCTCAAACAATTCGTTGTTAATTAGTCCCTAAGTTGCAACTCTTTTACGACCTCTATAATTTATATCGAATTAACATCGAATGTCAAAGTAGGTAAACACGTTTTTCTTGTTACGTAAAAATTTTAAATAAAATTTAAACTTGGAGTTGTAAAGGTGTTGTTAAATTAAAATTTTCGATGTTAAAACGTCTCTAATTTACAACTCATTTACGACTAAGTAGTTTACAACTATTTAAGGACGTAATTTCAAATTAGATATTTAAATGTGACTGGTTTGATCCCGTAATCAACAGAGGTGTCCGTTACAGCAAATTTGGAGTTGTGGACGTGAATGGGAGGAGAAGATACAACAAGTTTGAGCCTTTCGTCTTAGCATCGCAAGCAGAGCAAGTTACCTTCATTCCATATCCAAGGATCAAAGAGTCAGGCATCAATTGGTTAGCTACAGTGAAGATCACACCTCGTGGGCGAATTATAGGATGCGGAGATTTACCGTTGCAGGAAGAATCATGTTCATCGATACAAGTGCCAGAGCAAGCTACAGAGCTAGTGGTTCTTATCGATCCGGAAAACCGAGAGTACGAGGATCTCCTTGAAGAAGATGTTGACGATGAGGAACGTGGCGAGTTTGCAGAAAGTGATAATTCAAGTAGTGGAAATGGTAGTAACGGTGAAGAATCTGATTGATTCTACGGTTTATAATGTAAGAACAATGTATTATGTCAATCTTTTAGCAATCAAAGTTTAATCAAACTAAGTTTTACAAATCAATCAAAAAATTATCAATCTAAGTTTTATAAATCAATCTAACATTCCGCTAAATACTTAGGAAAAAACACTTAGGAAAAAATAAATTTCATAAACACTTAGGTTTATATTGTTGATAGGATTTATATGATTTATAATATTTTATAGTATTTTATATGATATATGTGATGTATAAACACTTAGGAAAAAACAAAATTCTTAAAAACGTCGTAAAGAGGTTGGGAGGTTAAAACATCGTAAAGACGTTGGCAACTAACAACGTCTTTATGACGTTTTAAGCTCCTAACGTCTTTACGACGTTTTGAGCACATGAATCTTTTGTATCCCATATTTGTAAAATGTTTTATATTGTTGATAGGATTTATATGATTTATAATATTTTATATGATTTATAATATTTTATAAGAAAACGTCGTAAAGAGGTTGGCAACTAACAACGTCCTTACGACGTTTCTTTTCCCGACTTATTTACGACGTTTTGTTCTATACCGTTACATGCCTTTGAATTCACCATAACGTCTCAATGAATTGTACCGTAACGGTACATTGAATTCACATTTGCCAACGTCTTTACATCGAATACGTTGTAAATTCGACCCTAAGTTTACTACTCTTTTACGACGATTTATGAATTCCCAACTCTTTTACAACTCCACGTATTCCCTATAAATATAACACCAATTTTGCAACATCATTCCATCATTCCCCATTCCACAATCTCTCTCTAAGGTATCCTTTCTCCCTTCTCTCTACAAATTTTTTTTTGCAAATTTAGGATTTAGAATAATGTAGGTTGTTTAGAAATTATGTAGTAGATACGGAATTTAGAATTTAGAGTTAATATATTATTTAGTAGTATCCAATGTCTAATTTACGGAAGATCCTTTTGTAGGTACAAATTATGGCACCCCGTAAGCATACACGCCGTGTCCATTACAGTGACATGTTGGACGGCACCCGCATCCTCATCTACTTCCTCGGCTGTGCCAGAGACGCAGTCACATCATCAGAGTCATACACCACCGCATAGTTCCCCAGCACCAGAAGTGGCTATAGATCCCCCTCCGACGAATGATGCGGTCCATCCAGACCTTCTGGTGCCGCCAGATGCACCTTATGCGCAGTACCGGGTTGAGGATATTCTCGTGGCACCAAACCACGAGAATTTGCCGCATCTACACATCGATCGTCCTACTGGAACCTATTGGTACATATTTTAAATACTTAATTTAAACATTTATAATTAAATAACTAATAATATATATTAAAACAATTTCAGGTTTTGTATTGATAGCAAAGTGAGACGAAACATCACGGAATGCATCAAAAGCTATTTCGTGGAGGCGACTCCAAATTGGAAATCAACACCAAATTACATTCGCATAACGTGGTTCAAGATTTTTGCGGTAATTTTTTTTTAACATTATTTTTTTTATATTCAACATACTATAATATATAATAATAAATTAATTAATTACGTTAACTACTAGCAAAGTTTGGAATTGGAAAGTCTCTATCAACGAGACTGTCCGACATGAATTCAACCGCAAAGCCATGAAACGGCTTATTAACACAGTCTCGGACTGGAAAACCGAGTGGGAGGTGAAGGGAGATGACGGGAAACCCACATTCATGACCAACGCTTGTTGGGATGGACTGAAGAGTTTACTGGGTAGACCCTGTAGCTGTGAGGAGAGTTGCTCAGTGTTCCGCCTCTCGGAAGACGATTGGCTCCGACGGTTTACCAGTCGCAATGTCGCACACTGCGGGCCAAATGCCTTTTGGCGGAGTGGCAATACAAATCGTAAGTAATTTTTAAAATAAATTTTTTCATTTATAATATTTATTAACATAAATTAATATTTAATTTAATTTTTTTTTTATTAGGCGGAAAGAACTGGACAAATTCCTACACTTTGAGAACTGTATGCCGCAACCCATTAGAAGAAATATGGCATCTTCGTCGATCCACGGTGTGAGCTGCTACATAGCCAGGTTGAAGCTGCGGTTCAGGAGCATCAAACGCAACTTTCCCAGGAATTCACCGACGGTACTCCAGTTCAATTGAGTGCTCCGGAAATCAACGCAATTTATAAGCAGGTATTGAATTAAATAATTTAATTTAAATAATATTTTTTCCTGACAAATCTTTTTTGTAGATCGCTTCAACTAAAAAGGGACGGATTATTGGCATAGGATCCGCCCAAGATGTCCAGAGAGTCACTTCTAACTGGATAGGCGAAAACTCACTCCGTACTCAGTTGCAGAAATCTCGTGCGGAAATTGCTTCGCTAAAGCAAATGACGGATGAGAAATTCGCAGCCATGAAATCCATGATGGATATTTTGGTCGCGGGCAATCCATATGCATTTGCGGCTTTGGAGCTTAGACGTCGCAACCTCGGGACTAGGCCTACCGAGAATGTCGAGGTCGATTTGAACGAGCGGGTAGCTGAAGATCAGGACGACCGTAGCTCTGAAATGTTCGACGAATTACTCCGTTAAATATTTTGTAATTTGTAATTAAATTTTGTAAAAGAATTTTAATTTTATATTTTAGTTTTATATTATAATTTTAATTTATTCATTTCATATTTTTATTTAAATACAAAAAATTAAATTTCACATTTTAATAAAAATAAATAACAAATTTTAGTCCATAAATCGATGTAAAATATTCTTCTTTAAGTAGTTGTAAACAATTTCGTCTTTAAATAGTTGTAAAATTTTCGTCTTTAGTTAGTTGTAAAGTTTTCGACTTTAATATGTTGTAACACATTTCGACTTTAATACGTTGTAAAACATTTCGAATCTATTTAGTTGTAAACTAAACGTTGTAAGTTACAACTAACTAACAACGTTTAGTTTGCCATCGAATTTACAACCCCCTCTTTATGTTACGACGTTTTTACAACATTTATTTTACGACGTTTTAACAACGTTATTATTGAGTTGTTAACTTTTACAACGTTTTTACAACGTTTTGTGCTTTACGACGTGCAAGACATGACGAACCACGTGGCGTCCCTAATGCGTTGTAAAAGGCCTTTACAACGCTTTAGGGACGAAATTTGAAATTATAAAAGTTATGTTCTCTTGTAGTGTTACTTTTATATATTAAACTTTCTAGTTATTAGCAGCAATGTTTAGCTTATAGCTTTCTTTTTTATATCTTCTGTTTTCAGTTGTAAGTATTTTGCTTCTCTACTCTATTTTATGTAAGCAGAAACAAAAATCTATATGATTTGTTGTTCAAATCATAGCTGACGTTGACTAATTTGTTTTATTTTAATTTGAAATTTTTTATAAAATAAAACGTCTGGAGATAAATTCTGTTTTGAAGTTTTCTAGGCTATTCGAATATATTGCATACTCCTTTTGTAATTCAGTTACGAATTTTATTTCTAACTTATCGATTTATATATATATATATATGTGTGTGTGAGACTTGATACTAAGAATTGTAGTAGTTTTTTACAAAAAAACGAAAAAAGAATTATCGTAAAGTTTGTAAAGTTTTATTATAAAGTGGAAAAAACTGGGTTCTTGGTCTTTGAGTCTCCTGATTAAGTTTGATGAAATCATATGACTACCCATAGTCCATGAAGTAGAAGAAAAACCACTTTTTGTAAACTGTGAAAATAGACCAAAATCGTGATAACATGTGTCTGAAGGATATGAAAGCAGTGCGTTTAACTGTCAAAATATTGGCCGAGAGATCACTGCGACTATTTAACTATTTTGGCGAGTGGATTGGTACTTAACATCGATACTGTCTCTTCAAAAGAGGATTCTTCAAAAGAGGATGTAATACTTAGACCACCATTATCAAATGTTTCTTAAGGGTTTCTTAACTTATTTTATTATTAAAAATTTAAGAAACTCTTAAAAAATCCTATGAAAATTTCTTATTTAAGAAACTCTTTGATGGGTTTCTTAGCTTATTTTTATTATTTTATTATTAAAATATATTTTTTAATTCATTTTTTCTCATATATAATCATTTAATAATATTTAAAAAACTCTAATAAGAACTCACCAATAATTGTTGCTCTTAGGTACTTGTAGTCTAATAGTAAAAAGTATATAAACACACTTCATGGACATGGATTTGAGTTTTCTAGAAACGGAGATGTATAAAAATAATTTTCTCAACGTAGATGACTAATAGTTTAGGTCGCATTTGACTTTCAGGATATATACTTGCAGAAGTTCTGGTTTAGTTTCTTATAATTTGGAATGTTTAAATTTATGTTAATCAGTTCTAAATTTGTTATAATATGGAGTCACTAGTATGGTGTCAACAATTTTGATCATTCAAATATAAATGTTTAATATAATATGAAAATGTGTAATAAAAAATTATATTCGTAAGATTAATTGAAGAGGATACAATGTTTACTATTCCTTTGCAAGGTGTTTTTCCACTTTTATTTATATATATTATAGGTTTCTCATATTCGGGTAAAATCAGCAACATTTTTGAAATATATGCAAGAGCCTATAAAGGTCTATAAGACTCTGGTATGATCTATAAGAGATTGTTTTTGACAAAGTTTGGCATGCTCTGTGACAGAGATCTGCCAGCTTCCGACAAATTTTATCAAACTCAGGTCAATTTTTTTGGTAGAAACTCATGTCATTTAAGTAAGTCACTAGTTGCTAATAAAATATAAGTTTCTTACTATTTTATTGCATATGGAAGTTCTAATGATAACATAAAAAGGCAAATGAATAAGAAAGGTAGAGGAATGCAATTCATAGTAGGGGGTAAAGGGAGTAAAGAAAAGAAAGAAATCAATGAACAAAACCTAATCTCAAAAGAATACAAATGGAAATGTAGAATCAGGAAATGTAGAAAATTAAGAAGAAAAAACAAAATATGATAGAGATGGCATAATTATTTTTGAAAAATAATATATATATTTCTTTTTCATTTTCAAAGAAATCAATTTATGAAGATACAAACAATATATATACTTTAGAATGTGGTATTATCAACAGTTGGTTCCGAACATCGAAAGAAACTAAAAATCAAAGTCCTGTCCGTAAATATTGTATTTCCAAAACAAAACAAAAAAGATATTGTCCTAGAAATATAATTAATTTTAACAGCAAATATTGTTGATCAAATGATTGAGGGACATTTCTACTTTTTTCCATTTAAATTTAACTTCAGAAATTGTGTTTGTTCTACGTGCTGTGCTATTGTTAAAAATTTAGAAATTTATAATTGATTATAAATCGGGTGTTATTGATTTAATTTTAGGAAAGGAAAATAGTTTCTACAAACTGACGTATAAACATTTGATAGGATTAATTTTAACGTAAGTATCGTGGAAGTCATCGCAGTAACACTTTTGAAAAAGAGCACACATATGAATCCATACAAGGCATGGGTTTGGAAATTTGGTCCCCTCCCTACACAAAACTACAATTATAATTCTTCTTTTCTTAATTTCATGATAACTTAAAGTAATTGTCAACATTTAACTCTTCTTTTCTTATTTTCTCTACATATAATTTTCAGCTACTTGTATAAGAGAGAAACTCTTCGACTGGATTGAATCTCTATCCGTCCAAACTTTACAAATGCTCGTGGACTTTTTATATTTTGTTTCGGATATAAAATTTAAAAGATAAACTAAATTTTGCTTAGTTTTTTCTTCTTAACTGTCCAAATCAAAAACATTTTTTTTTGTTGCCAATAATTAAATTGACAAAATGCAATACTTTATCTAATTTTATAACATGAGAGTATATAAATGTTAAGAATTAAATTCTTATAAAAATCAATAAAAATAAGCATGCTCTATTTAACTTAAATACTAAGAAGCAAATAGTTAATTGATTTGTCTTTATTTTAGTTTAACCTTAAGTAATGAATTCTAGTTCCAACATATTTTAGTGAAAGCATTTAGGCTATAGTTGACCAGAAAAACCTATTTGATCAATGAATGTGTAATTTATTAGCAAGAGCAAGATTCTTGCTAATGTTTTTCTTTACATATGTTTAAATAATTGAAAGGGATCAAAAATTGCATGAATATCATGTTAAAGCAGCATTTATAAATTTTAGTTATTTAATTAAATTTAAACCAAATTTATTTTTTTATTAATATTGGGTCACAACTGGATCATTAGCCAAATTCCTATATAATATAAATAGTAAGACTTGATTTTCTAATATGAAAATGTGTTTGGTTTTAATGGACTAACCATATACCATTAGATTAAAGGTTACCTTTAATTCAAACTATTTTAAGAAAATACATTTTGAGTAAATTTTGTTTTGTTTTGGTAAATAACCGTAACATATATAACTATGCTCAAACTTTTCGGGTATGTTTGGCAAATTAAGTCACATCTCACTTTTTAATTAACCCAAATTCTCATACCATTTACTTTAAATTTAATGACCTTGCTGAATCGAGAAAGAAAGACAATACCAAAAGTTTTCGTTAGTGCCGCAAAAAAAACTCTCCTAAATCATGTAAGCATTTGTCGTTTTTCTTGATTAGAAATAATTGAATCAATATGATTTTTAATGATATCTCAGATTTGCCTTTGTACATTGTTTATGTATAATGAATTTGGTCCACCAAAAAGCGAGTAGAATCGTATGCAAAATTACACTAAGTAATATCACGAGATAAGCACGCACATCATAGCGACCATACAACAGTATGGAACTCTCACGATACATGATTTAGTGTGGACGAAAATTGACATCTAATATTATTGTAACTCATATTGGAATTAATTATTATTTCTTTATATATTAAGAAATATTAACTTTCTGACAGTGGGGTGAACCTACAAAATCTAGTGACATAAAAAATTGACACCTCTCTATCTGTCTTTACACATATACTTGATATTTTCTATTCTAATACATGGCTTATATCATTGTAACACGTACATCTACTATCATCTACACAATATAAACTTTATCATATATACATATATATTACAAATTGAAAGGTTTAATGATTAATAAGAATCCTCTATTGTATGATGAATAAGTTGTCTATAATCAAATACTCGTTAACTTTGATACTTGATTACTGAAAATTGATACAATGAAATATAATCTTTGCACATCTCCTACGTTATTATTCCTTAACACTGCATCAATCTTAATTTAATTGTCTACAGTAGTTGGTTAAAAATTCACTCATTTTTCTCTAGCAGAATTCAAATATTTCAAATAGCGAAAAGAACATTCTTGTTAAGGATGTTTTACGCAGCAAATATTGGTTTTAGACCTAAAAATTTAAGACATAAGACTTGAACCTCCTGGTTAACAAAAGAGAAAAAAAACATTGTGTACATACTTTGCCTAACACCATCAACATTGATTTTGACAACAATTTAACACCATTAGATCAAACATATATGGTAATGCATTTAAGACTTCTAATTCTGCTTGTAGTTTTTCGTGATTTGAACTGTGGTATTAAGTAAGACTATCTGAGTAATACTTAAAATTCATCATATATATGCAAGTATACGTGTACAATGTGTGTAACATATAAAAAAAAGGAAGAAATGCGTACGTACTAAGTTGTACCGATTATGAGAAATATTTGGCTCCTCGCGAGCCCAAAGGAGAATTCACGTACTTAACTAATTGGACAAGTTGTTATCAAAAAAAGAAAAAACCTAGTTGGATAAGTTTGTGCTAAATCGTCGTTGACCTCATAAGTTTCACGAAATAATTTTGAACACTTCAACCTTCATTTTCTTTTTACAGCTCATTCCTAATCATTAAACCTGAAAAGGTACCTGAAGTTATTCCGATCCACATAATACCATATATGTAACTATTTAGCTATTTGACGTGGCAAAAACCAAATTAAAGAGATACACTTTTTATGATGTGATTACTCGACTCTACGTCTCTCTTACAAGTTCAAAATTATGAGTTGGTTTCTTTTGTTCGAGGGATAAAAATGTTCAGAGCTGAAGAAAATGGGACTACTCTCGTGATAAATGGTCCGCTTTCTATCTTTACACAGATGATTTTTCTAGACTTCATAGTTTGTTTAGTTTATGCTTCATATCTGGCATTCCTAAAGCGTTGAACTACAAGACAATTTGTTTACTTCCTAGTGTTAGAGACTTGAAACATGATTTTTGTGAATGGTGTTTCGTTACATTAGCTTGCTAAATTATTTTAATGAATATATAAAGCTGATAAAAAACTCTGAAAAGGAAAGTAAGTAAAATCTATAGATTACGTTTTTAACGACTTTATTAATTCAAATGTACATATATGTATCAAATCTTTGTACAAAACACCATTTTTATGTCGCAGAATTAGGAAAGTGGCTCAAACATTTTATGGGATGAATTTGTAACGGATAGGAGAAAAGGGGAATAAAATTGAGAAAACAAGAATTTTGGTAGATGTCGGTTATAATTATAAAGTACCGTTAGACAGTACCTACAAACAGCTGTTCGCAACTGAAGTGACTCGTCGAGAGAGAGAGATCAAACGTCTACGTTTTGTCTTTAATCGCTTCCAATCTTTACTTCTTAGACATTTCCTAATACAACTTTTGCAAATTAATAAGTTAAAAAAATAATGATTTTAGTATAAGAACTCTGGTCTTTATTTAGACAGCAATGCAAACAATGTGATAACCCAAATAATAAATAAATCCGAATATTCGATTTTAATCACAAGAGAGAAAAAAATATTATAAAAAAAGGATAAAATGAAGGTGATGTAGTTGTTTGTATACAAAATTACAAATTAGAAGTGGAATAGAAGGTCTCTCAACATCAGAAATCACTATCTAGTGTTCCACACTTAGGGTTTTGAGAACCATACGAGTTTGAGAGAATTGGAGATCCCACCAAAGCGAAAAGACCAGAAGTTAGGTCTAAATGAGAATAAGGGTTTCTCGTATTTTTGAGCTGTCTATTAATTAAAAATAGTTTAAAAATGTTTAGAGCATTTGCGGCGAATAAAGCCTTGTAACATACAGATCAAATTCGGGAGTATTTGTAAAGTTAAAATTATTTAATATGATAGAATAAAAAGAGATAATAACATGAAAATTAGAGTGTAATCATAACATATTAAAGCGCTTGGTTCTTCTATTGCATTCTTCGCTTTCACTATGTCTTCTATTGAAACAACAATCTATTTTCACCCCTGAAACTCAGCGATCTTAAACCAATTTATGATCTGATTAGCTTCTCGATGTCTAAGATCGACTAATTACTAGAACAAGATCGGTTAGTTATTAAATTAACATGGTAAACCACATGTTGGTAAATTGGTAAACCGAAGTCACCCATACAAATGTGCAATTAAACTTTTAACTTTAGTTTAGAGTGTAATCAATAATTTAACTTCTGATTCGGGTGTAATTAGGCATCAAACTTTCAATTTGGATGGAATTATATCGAGAGCCTAAGTTTAGATACATATGTTCGATGTAAAAATAGATCGTTAACCTTGTGCCGACGATTAAACTTTTCTATGGATCATTAAAATGCTTTTCAATGCTCATGTAATTAATTGTATTTTATACATTTTAATGTAAGAGAAATTGTATATAAAAAACGTTAATATGCTTTCAGTATATATACAATACTTTGAGAAAAGAGACGCCAAGATGGGAGATAAAGAGAAGCACTAGCACTTAGAAATCGTGGACGGTTTGGGTGTGGATCACAAAGTTACACGGCTAAAGAGTTATTTTCTAGCTCTCAACCATTATGTCTCTTCTTTTCTTGTCAACAATCTTCTATACAAGTAGAACAAGACAAAAAAGGTTATACATATATATGAAACAAGAATCCGATTACGAGTTCGTGGATTATATAAACGAAACTTTATGATTTTACTAAATCCTTTTGATTCCTAAACACCAGATGAAACGCTCGATAGAAATATATGTTGTAATGTTGGCCATTTCTTAAGGCACAAAATCATATGAACCAAGACGAACCACACATTAAACACCAGATTAATGACACCGTTTGAAGAGACTTTTTGAAAAAATGGTCTGATTAGTAACGACTGTCTAAGAAAAAATGAGTGGTTAAAATGAAAATTGTTTGAAAACGACCATTTGAAGAGAACGGTTGGCAAAGAGATTTTCAAACGAAAGTCATTTGATTATTAATTTTGATGAATAACAATGCAACAACATTATTCAATAGTTTGATTTAAAATAATATAGATAAAAGTTTATATGTAAATTTGATTTAAAATAGTTATTTTAAAACATAAACAATAATATATAGTTTAATATTTTTGATATATCAATATATATATATATATATAATAATTTTTTGGTCAACATTGCACCACAACTAACCGACCTATTACACCAGTTCCTATATAATATAAGCGGTGAGACTCGATTGTTAGATGTACAAATGTGTCTGCCTTTAGTGGACTTGCCACATGATACTAGATTAAAGACCACCTGCTATATATTATACTTACTAATTTAAATTAATATTGTTATATTATCTTAGCAAATGATGATTTTCTTAAATGTAAACGAATGATTTTTAATATTATTCAATCATAGTGTGAATCATATATTGTTTCGTAAATCATAACCATGTATAAAATATAAAAATAAATGATTGTTTGTATTTACTAACGTAAATACCTCCGTTTGCAAACAACTGAAACAAGTCCAAACAACCTTTTGCAACCTTTTGCAAATGACTGTCTGAAAAGGTCGTTTCAAACAAAGTGTTGATTGATAGCAAAATAAGCATGCTGTTTTCAGCCCTTTTCTTGTAACCAATCAAACCCAATGAGCAGTTGGAAAAAAAGATTTTCAAACGAAGGTCTGTTGAAGATTAATATTGATTGGTAACACTATATCGGTTGAAATAGTGTAACTAGCTAAAAATTACTATGTAAAACTTGATTTAAATGATTATTCTTAAAATTATGAAATAACATATATTTTAAACTTTTTAGTATAAAAATAAATACATAGATTAGAATTATTATTTTAAAAGATAATATTTTCATACTAACAAATATTATGGTATAGTCCGGCCTTTGGGATATTAGATGTTATATTGTGCAAGTCATACACTCAATCGATTATATCTATAACTTCAATGTTTGGTTCGTGAATAAGACAAATGTTGTGAGTTACTCTGGCATAGTTGTTCAAGATTCATGAATCTGATCAGGTGAAAGTTTGTCGCAAGCCTTTCTTAATGAGTCACTTGACCACATGCATTAAATTAACCAAAAGATGATGAGGGCTTTAAAAGGACGTTTTCACTTGAAATATGGATCCTGGTCGAATAGAGAGACAAAACGAATGTAAAAATTGATATGAATAACAAGTCTATTAAGATATAGAAGACTATAAATACTTATAGCTAGATACTATGCATATTTGTTTTCCTATTCTATTAGGTTTTAGGTCATTATGTAATTGCCTATATATATAACTATCATGATCAATAAACGGCTCATTTTCTCAATGTATTTCATGGTATCAGAGTGACAAATATTTCACCTACTCTTATCTCTACTGCCGCCATTCCTCAAAAAAGAAAAATTCATTCAAAAATTTTTCTTTTCTTGCTATGTTTTTTGAAGCCAAAATAGAGATTTATCGTTTCTTTTACCTCTTTTCTACATTGTGATCGATGACACGATCTCTTGAAGCTCCCCAGCCAGTTTTCCCTATTCTCTCTACCTCTTAGATAACTCAGGTTCTTTTATTACTCCAATCCTTCATAAAGATGGCAATTATTCTGAATGGGCGACTGAAATCGATAACTATCTTCAAGCCAGACAGAAAAATGACTTCATCAATGGGACCATTGCAAAACCTGCTACTGATCCTGATTTAAGTCGATGGATTACTGCTAATTATGTGATTGTCGGTTGGATTCACACATCCATTGAATCAAAGATACATTCTTTGGTTACACACTTTGGTGATGCGCGAAAACTTTGGGAATCAATTTGTGTCTTAACTCTTAGTTAAAAGTGGTGTACATCGTCACCTGCTTGTAGATAGTGTCAACAACTGCAAGAAAAACGGTCAACATGTACTTGATTATTATAGACACTTTTCCAAATTGTGGGAAAACTTCAAAATCTTCGCACAAACTCTATCACGCAAAAACTCATTTTCTCACTCACTGTAACCGTAACAATCATGATGTCTCTGAGTGCTTCTTGATCCATGAATATCCATAGTGGTATGCAGAACAACAATCACAAGCATCTCGTGGTCC
Source organism: Lepidium sativum (assembly GCA_023374145.1). Lineage (NCBI taxonomy): Eukaryota > Viridiplantae > Streptophyta > Magnoliopsida > Brassicales > Brassicaceae > Lepidium > Lepidium sativum. The sequence continues at coordinate 26,053 of JAKUCM010005652.1, forward strand.
TTCATCCAATCGTGGACATGGCAATCATAGTGGTTCTAGTCCGCGTGGAAGAGGACGTGCTAATGTAACTTGTGTAGTCACCAATGCTTCACCCAAATTTCCAACGCTTCTAAAAATGACAAGGTTGTTTCACTAATCAATCTTCTTCAAAACTAACAACCATCATTGTCTACCGAGTGTTTTTCTGCTAAAGCACATATCACTGATGTAATACTTGATACATGAGCCTCTCACCACATGACTGGTGATAAATCTCTCTTACAAAATCTTCATACTATTTTGAGTTCTGAAAATCTTTTCTCGGACAGACATGTGTCTCGTGCCACACATGTTGGCAAACTGGCGTTAAGTGATGCTCATACATTGAGTGATGTGCTCTACATACCCAATTTTTAATACTATTTTGATCTCAGTAAATAAATTGATAAAACAAACTCGATGCATAACCATTTGATGATACTATTTGTGTTTTACAAGATCGTTTTACAAAGACCCTAACTGGAGTCGGTGAAGAGAGATAAGAGGTATGCTACTTCATATGAATAACTATGGCTCGTGCCAATGCTGCTATTGATGTGAAGTTGTCTCATACTATTTTATGGTATCGCTGTGTGGGTCATCTATCTACCAAAGTTTTAGCTTCTTAACCATTCTTTAATCATATCACAGTGGATTTACAACATGTTAAAGGTTGTGGCACTTGTTATCGTGCTCAACAAACTCATGGTATTTTTCATGAAAGTATTAAAAGGCTTTTGCTCATTTTACTCTAATTCAATGTGATTTTTGGGTAGTTTGCCGTACAGTTTATTCTTGTGGTGCTTCCTATTTCCTTATGATAGTTAATGATTACTCACAAGCGTTCTCAATATTTTTGATGCTAGAAAAATACGAGGTCTCAGGTCTTGTTCAAAATTTCTCCTCAAGAGCACAACATCAATTTGGCAAGAATGTACAAACTGTCTCATTCGATAATTGAATTGAGTTCGTCACCTTGGGAAAATAATTCAGAGACAATAGAATCATACATTAAAATTCTTGCGTTGACATTGCTCAACAAAATGGTCGAATTAAAAGGAAGCATCGCAACATTTTAAACATCGCTCGTGCTTGTCTTTTTAAAGGAAGTTTACCAACAAAGTTTTGGGGTAAAAGCATTCTTACTTATCAACATGTACACTAACACAAGTTCTTGAATGTATTGTATGAACTTTTGCACAACTCACCTCTTACATATGATACACTTCGCATATTTTGTTATGCTCATCATCGAGCCAGAAACAAAGATAAATTTGGACCACGAAGCAGGAAATGTATCCTTGTCGGTTATACGTTTGGAAAGAATGCTTGGAAAATGTACGATATTAAAAAGGAACAATTTTTCTACAATGTATTTCGTGAACAAGAATTTCTCAATTTAAATCTATCTTTAGTGTTTATTCAGTCATTGCTTTGGGTACTGACTTTGTTTATGATGATTCACAAATTGGTATGCCTTACCACCAGTTGCACTTCCCAAAATTCAACCTCCACCAACACAAGATACTCCAGTTGAAACTAATATACACTCGCCTGTAATTTCAGAACCACTATTTGTTGACATGGTCCCTTTCATAAGAATAACATACCCATTTACGCAAGAAACGTCATCAACAAACGACAAACATGACACGTCCACTAGTGCACTAATGTTAGGTTGTGGTCAACATAACATGAACCCATCAGTTCTTCAAAAGGACTATGTCACCAACTCATTACGACAAACACATATACCATCTCTTCCTCTCTCTTGCTCTGATCTCGATTCTTCTTCAACGGCTCTAGGTAACACTTTGTATCATATCTCATGTTACATCTCTGACGCTCATTTTCAACTCGACATCAAGTTTTCTTAGTTGTAATTACTTCAAGTACTAAGCCACACTCTTACAAAGAGGCGATGCTTGATAATATTTGGAATGAATCCATGGCAATGAACATTCTTCACTGCAGCCTAATGAGCCTTAGGATGTAAAGAATCTTCCACCAGAGAAAAAGGCAATCAGTTGTAAGTGGGTTTATAAGTTGAAATACAACTCTGATGGGTCACTTGCACAACATAAATCTCGCTTAGTAGCACTCGAGAACAAGCAAGAAGAGGGTGTCAACTACACGAATATGTTTTCAACTATTGCAAAACCCTCTACAATACAGATTTTATTGGATGTCGCTGCTGCAAAACAATGAGAAGTTCATTAAACGAGTGTCCATAATGCCTTTTTGCATGGAGATTTAGAAGAAGAGGTATACATGAAACTACCTCCAGGTTTTAAAGGTGATGATCTATATAAAGTATATATTTTAAAGAAGGCTATCTACAGTTTAAAGCAAGATCCCCATTGTTGGTTCTCTAAACTAAGCAACGCTTTACTTTCTTATGGGTTCAGCCAAACCAAGGCCGATAACGCCCATTTCTCCTACATCAAAGGTTATATTCATCTTCATATATTGATCTATGTCGATGACTTTGTTATTGCTTGTAATGATCTTACTACGTTGACATGTTAAGCACTATCTCAGCCAATGCTTTCATATGAAAGACCTTGGCAAACTGAAGTACTTTCTTGGCATCGAGGTAGCAAGAAAAAATGAAGACTTTTTCTTGACACAAAGAAAATATGTTCTGGATATTGTTTCTGAAACTGGTTTGCTCGCTTCAAAACCAGCCTTAACACCGATTGAAATCAATCATAATTTGAAAATATCCAAGAGTACATCTCTGCTTGATCTGCAGCCGTATCGAAGTGGTCGATTAATTTACCTGAGCTTTACTCATCCAGAGCTTTCTTACTCTGTTTGTGTTCTCTCTAGTTCATGAATGCTCCACTCAAAGAACATTGACAAGCGGTCTTGCGTATCGTTCCTTACATTAAAGGTTGTCATGTATAAGTGATTCTTCTACTGGCAGATTCTAATCTACACCACATGGCTTTTTGTGATGTATATTGGGGGGCTTGTCCTCTGACAAGACGTTCAGTGAATGCGTATATAGGCAACTCTCCAATCTCTTAGAAGCAAAAAAGCAAGACATGGTCTCTATGTCTTTCATTGAAGCAGAGTATCGATCAATGGCTTATACACTTAAAGAATTGAAATGGATGAAAGAATTACTCTCTACTTTTGGCGTGTCACATGAGGCACTAATGAAAATTTTATGTGATAGCAAATGAGCTCTACATATTGCTACAAATCAAGTATTTCACGAACGCACCAAACATATCGAATTCCGTCTTTCAAGTATCTACTATACGAGTATATACTACACAAGTTGGATATTCAAAACTTATCAACGCCAACTTGACGGGGATATTGAGATATAAAAGAATATAAATTCTTCAACTAGATACTATGCATACGACACATTTTCACAATTATACAACATGTAATGCGTGAAGATATATTTAGATTTAAGTGATACAATAGAATTAACGATGTTTGAAATTAATTCATAAGGTCATGAGATTTAAGTGCTAACATTTACTTGATTTGAGTGTTATATTTAAGTGCTTCATGTGATTCCCACATTTGAGTATCAACATTTAGTAGTTAAGGACCAAATAAGTGTGTTTAAACAACAAGTTGTTAACAGATAAGAAATAAGAAGAAAAATGTTTAAACAACGATTTGGTCAGGAAATAATGAAAAATAAAATAGTAATTAAATATGTCATATAAGTTAGCAGATATGTAAGATAGTACGTTAGCGGATAAGAAATAAGAAGAATAAGAAAAATTTAAAAACAACGATTTGGACAGGAGATAATGAAATATAAGTTAGCAATAAATTAGAAAATATGTAATTTAGTATGTTAGCGGCTAAAATGGCAGAAAAAAATTAGAAAATATGTAAGATAAAAAGTGTTCTGCTTCTTTTTTGCATTGATAATTAGAATTGATAAAAATATTAAATTATAATTAGTGGAAATAAAAGTAATCAGAATATTACCTATTCACAAAAATGAGTATAGTTCCTCATACAAAAATATTAAAATTAATGATTAGATATAAGGGTATTATGGGGATAAAAAAATGAGCAGAACCCATTAGT